>JBBMHQ010079297.1:0-11840 GCA_037834295.1 Postelsia palmaeformis
CGGAGGCATTGTCCCTGGCGGTGGCTCGGAAGGTGCCCAACCCATGGGCGGGACCATTCCACCCGTACCTAAGGGGTCGGGACCAGAATCATCCTAACGGTACCTGCACACCACGGCATCCCAACTCTATTCAGGGCCGGATATTTCCCCCGGCGGAGCTCCTCCTTGGTCGCCATCATGCTGTCGTGGGCGAAGTTGCTGCTGCTGCTGTTGAGGTTGCTGCTGCTGTTGCTGCTGCTGGGGCTGCTGCTGCTGGTGGTACTGCTGCTGCTGATGCTGGGGCTGCTGCTGCTGATACGGCTGCTGCTGGTACTCCTGCATCTGATACTGCTGTTGCTGCTGCTTTTGCTGCTGCTGCGGTTGCTGTTGCTGCCCACCCTTGAACCTCCCATTTCTCCTGTCCTTCCTTTCCCTTCCTGGACCCTGACTTCTGCCACCGGCAGGCTGCGCACCTCCGGTGAACAAGGCATGCTGATATACCACTTCCTGCACACCCAATGCCTTGGAAACCATCTCTTTGTCTGCCCTATCGTTGGCATACGCGTCACGGATGATCTCATTGATTTAGGAACGTGGTATGGACGGACGAGAAAGAATGGACTTTGGATCACGTACAACGACGAGAAGTTCGTGGCTATGCGGCGGTTCACTTCCTCCGCACTCTTACCACAGCCCAATATGGCCAACTCATCCGCTGCCTTGTCTACCCTACCTAAGAACAGCAGGGGGTTCTTGTTTTCGTCGTCTCGAACACGCGTTGTCGCCTATGTGTGGCAGCTATCGCCCTCGGCACCACTTGGCGACATTTCTCTCTGCAACCTGAATTTTGGCATCGCGTATCGCGTCATCGATCCATCATCAATCCATACACCAAATGCGCATCCGATAATTTTTTGGGGCGTGTGCCTGGACGCTAGTTCCTTTTGCGATATCCTCACATCCCCGGCCATAACAAAGTTCGATGTTTGGAGTACATGTAGGCACTCGAGAGGTGACAGGTACGCAGGAAACTTACCTCGCCACATACTTAAGTGGGCTTCTATATTTTTGAACTTTGGAGGCCTCGACCGGGCTAAATTAGGGCGGAAAAAAAGAGCAGTTGGTGCCATGCCTACATAGTCTCCCAGCCCAGGTGTCAGCACCGTCGACGCTGCATGTTCCCTCGCAGTTGCTTTTCATCTCGGAATCCCACCGTCCCCCCCCCGTTCCTGCTTGTTGCGCGTTCCTCTCGGCGCCCAGCCTCTGCTCCTCTCTCATCCTTTCTAGGACATCGATCTTTTTCATCATTTATTCTACCTTCAGCTCTTTCGCCACGCTCGCTTCCTGGCTAGACACGTCATCTAAATCAGACATGTCGGACGGTTCTCACCTCTCTAGGTTGGCCTCGTCTGTGTTTGCCAACAGACCATCACTGGTCCACTATTAATAGTTTGCTGATTGATCTCCAGAGGTATGGGCATAGCTGGCACGGGAATGCGTGGTTGACTCCAGACAATAACACGGAACTTCCCTTATATATAAATAACATATCCGAGCTGACGAGTGACAGCCTTTTCGCGAAGCAGGCACGTGATTATCCATCACGTTGCCGGCACAATAAATCCCTGTATGTCCCGCAGATTGTCTGACTGATTATTCGCCTCACCCAATCGCCCTTTCATATAATCCTACATCGAATAATGGAACTCCCTCATGTTGGATGTAGCATCTACGTCGTGTTCTTGGGCACAACCAATACTGCCAAATCGAAGATCCGTACAGAAAAAATGTAAGAGGACGTCGATACAATTTCGTTCACTCCCACGACCACGTGCTCAGAGAAACATGTTTGCGTACCACACGAGATACATTGTTCTGGCCTCCTTTCAGATATGACATTTTGCCAGTGTTGGTAATTGAGACTGGATTCATGGTTCTGCATCGATAGTTACCTCTCTTCTGGAGATCGAATTCGTATTATTTAGTCCCTTATCATCGATCCTTCATCAAGATGGAGATAAAAGGAACGAAGATCGCCAGTATTCCGAGTTTTTACTCCTAGCCTCGGAATGCCTGACCATGGCACTGACTTGATACACCTTGGTTTCTCACTCCCGCTTAGACACAGAGCCGCACATCGGACCACGGACCGCGCGAAGTAGATAAGAAACATCCATTATTGAAGGAAACTACATAAAAACACGGAATTGGCTTGGGGTTCAATGTCGGCAACCCCGGTGGCTTAGCAGGGGGGCCCGCGCGCATGCTAAGATCAACTTTGCAGGTTCAAGTCTTGCATAATGCATCCTCGCAAGGACATTTTCATTCACCGAAAAATATTTTGTAACGGAAAGCGCCAAAGCGTGCCTGGGATTCATTCAATAAAAATTGGTGAGCAGTGGGAATTCTGGATCCTATACGCGACAAACTATATAGACACGCACCGGGGGGCAGATAGGACGACACCCGTGACCTCGGCTTGTCCCTATTGAGACCTTTGAGGGTAAAACCACCTACGAGTGAAGCTGGAAAGGTGAAGGCTCCTGTTTTTACATGGCTTACTTCTCGCCACTCGCAACCGACAATATGGCATATCGGTCGCCCAAATCTCTCAAGGGTCGAGACTGCAGAACTTCATAGTCCAGATCATCTTTTTCGTCCCAAGCATCGCCCAACAAATCGAGCTCGTCCCGTTTTCCCGATCATGCCCAAGAATCGGTCGCCACGATTTCGAGAGGCGATCTCAACCACTGCAGAGCAAGTGGCAATTCATCAGATACAACACTAGAGTGACGGCCAGACTCATCGATGTTTCCATTTCAGCCCGTTAAGATTTGGTTTGGCACACTTTTGCACCACATGTTTGAGACCGTTATGGGAAGATGCACGTTACTGATATTCAGCTGAGTGGTATGTATATATACCTGCCGACATCTCTGCCGAGTTCGAGCCTCACGTGATTCCATTTATTTTTACTTTGGCACGTAGTGTTGAATGTGCAAGTGAGAAGCTCACATTTAAGTATGACTTCCTTGGTTAGGGTACCTCCCCACACGTATACCGGCCATAAATCACGGGCGTGGTGTACATCGTGAAACCGGTGACGAGAATGGTTTGAAAGCGATCAGCTTCCATGCTTGACGTGCTACACCCTTTTCCCCGAACTATCGGGTTTTTCGGGCCTTGGAATTTTCGCCTATGAATAGCACTTTGTAGTTGTTTCAGGAGGACCTGTATTCTAAAGGGAAATATACCAATTGAGCTTCTTGCACGTTACGAGATTAGTGAATCCGAACGGCTCATATCTGTATTTTTCAATTAAGATAATATTTTAGCAACTTCTTGGTTGAGCAGTCCTATCAGATCAAACCGAGCTGATGGCGATAGGTAATGGCAGGTTACCGACTACATGGAGGTCTGCATCACATAATGTCAGGTAGTTTGCCATCCAACTCAAACCCTCCCAACGACATAACCCCGCCGTAGTGAAGGAGCATCTTAATTTTACTCCCGCCGACTCAGGGTTGTGCGGCTGGGTGGACAAATGGGTTCTGATGAGGTCGAGGATATCGAGGACCTTTTTCTCTCTACTGCTCTTGATGACTTTTCGTTGGCCTTGACTACGGTAGCGTACACACAAGCCCACCACTTTCCCCCGAGCACTTGGTGCCTTCTCTTTGATGACGGCGACATCGAGTCTCATGACATAATTGAGGAAACGACACGCGGCGGGTGGAGGCGGCTCGTTTACCCTCGAGGAAAATGCGGAGCTTGGGCATGGTCGTTATTCGGTGTTTCTCCGAAGGTCGACCCTCATGACTCCTTATACTTCTAGAGCATTTCCCATGTTCGAAGACATGCCGCCGACACTACACAACAAACTAAAATCCGAATTTTCGATCTGCATCAGAAATCTCAGTCGACCACACGTTAGTGATGACCAGGACTCAATCGGTTCTGAATTCGACATTTCAAAAACAATGGAAACGAACCTATAAAAATCCTTCCTATCAATTCGACTTGTTTCACGGGCGTATCGTTTATGCACTCTCTCTGCAAACCCATTAATTTCTGTACTCAAACATTTTGATCGTGAATCGCGTTCTTGTTTGTTCTGCTTTCACCCTGTCCATGACGACTAGTGTGATGTCGTTGTGCCTTTTTCGGTTATTTTATCATACCTTTTTCGCAGCACCGATATATTGGTTTGAACCGCTCTGAACCAACCGTTGTTGCACTGACTGCTTTGGTTCGCTTTTGTCGTCCTCTAATTTTTCACGCATACGCGAAGCCAAAGGCGATCGACAGCGCGTTGAGGCGAAACCCCCCTCGTACACAAAAAATACCAATGTATGTGCAAATACAATCCCTAGACGATTGAAGGCATGATAGGGTGAAAAAAGACGGTGAGTACGGCCGTATCCGCCGCATACAACAGGCTTCGACTCTCTGAAAAGCGGTGCCCGTCCACGTCAGGGTTGATGCCGTGGCAAACAATCTTGATCGCTCTCGAGTCGCTGCTGTGTTTAGGCAACCGTACGCGCACCACTACTGCAATACTAACTGTACTGAACGTAGTTGTCCGGTTAAGTGATATCATACGACTGTCCAGGTCGTTAACGCCGACGATTGTCAATGGATATATTTTCACGTGTGCAACAGCCGTGGATGATTATTTTTCATTAATGATGTCTAACCGGTACCTTTTTTCGAAGGGGACAAAGTGTCCACCACAATTGACTCGGGCGGCATCCTCTGAATATGCTGTTACTGCCATAATAGAGCTAATCGAGTCTTTTATAGACATGACTGAATTGTACGACGTGATTAGAACTGTCTGTGTCGAAGGTTATTGTTCCCTGTAGCAGAGTCACATGAGTGCCACTTGGGATTTACCGACGGTCGGGTCATATTAGGGCCTGTAAACGAACTTTTGAGTAGGAGCAAATAATAAAGACGCTAAATTGTGCTGGGTGTTGTATTTACCAGATTCATATTATCCATATCCGCAGGTGCCATGCATGCTAGGGGAGGCTCGATTTTCCTCTCTGGCGTCACCGATGTTAACAACAATTCGGCCGAGAGTAAAGGAGGTGAGCAGCATTTGTTTGCTTCACGTTACGTTTTTGTTTCATCTCGTTACGCTGGTTCGTAGTACTCGTTGCTGGTGATGATCTAGTGGTGATGACAATGGACAGGGCTATACCTTGACGGAAGTGCTATCCCACGTGCTGTATATAATGCAGCACCAATGACCAGTAGTTACGTGTCAGTGAGCTAGGCTGTGTTTCTTCTGCGAAGGTCTTGCAAAGGCCTTTTAAACGTGTACTTTTTGCACGTTCGGATATCCCGGGCGCCCCGAGGGTGGCGGTGCCATGTCAATTCACATATTCATCAGGTGAAGAATATCGAGTCGATGCAGTCTGACCCTGTACAAGGTATGTATGCCCACTACTTCGGGGTTTTGTTCTACTATAGATGCGGCCTCTGCTACTAGTAGTACCGCTACTACCTCTACTGCTGCCACTACTGTCTGATACTGCTTCCGTGGCTGCTTCGTACTGCTGACTTGCGCTTCTTCACTAAACCTCCACAGCATATATATTGGAAAAAGCTTATATGTTCGCGCTCCACTGACCCTACTGGAGAGTAGTACTCTGTGTTCACAATGTCTATCAAGGGCACGAGTTCAACGCCCGCCCGCCTGTTGTTCGGACAGCGTAAGGCACATTATACCATGTGTAAACTTAGCTCAACTATTACCAGCTTTGGAGTAGCCGCAGTGCACCCTCAAACAAGTGAAATAATCTACCCCACGAGATTTCCTGCCCCGAGGATATGAAACATATTTTCGCACCGCTGAAATATATTTGCTGACGGTCTTCCAGTGTTCTCTCCAGAGTCGAGCCCGGCATTTCAATGACGGTGACGAGAGATCGGTGATACTCGAATGGGGTGTAAAGGTAATCCAATACTCAGTGCTTATTCTAGAGTTTACCACGTCGTCGAGTCTACAGCAAAGTACAGTTTCGTCGGTCGGCGTGCACACGAGCAGCGTATCTCGTGAGTGGTTCAAGGGTGTTGGTGTTTGAATAGTAGGCATCCCATTTCTGCAATATACTGAAAAAGTCATTCTGGTGGGTGTAGAACGGGTTGAAACCGGAAACTCTTGCAGTGCCTGGGAAACCAACAAAGAAAACACGCGGCACCGGCGAAATCTCGAACACTGATTTCATTCAAGTACGGGCGGTGGGCAGTATCCGCACCAAATAATCCGAAACAAATCCAAGCGGCCGTATTGAACTCTGACTTACTACAATTGCTCTCGCTGCCGCCAGTTTTACCCCCCAAAGGTCCCTTGCTCCAACTACCACTCCGGAGCACCATCATGTAATATTACGCGCAAACCTGTAGATGCAATTGTCTAGCCCTATGAGCAGTATCGAACCCCCGGGAAACGTTGTCGGAAATCGTAGTACCCCCAGTATTTGCGCACGAAAAGGATGCTCGTTTCGCTCGGTGCTGGAGCATCAGCGCCACGAAAAAAAAGCTGAAAAAGTGGCGTTCTACGATAGAGGTAGCGCACATCCGATAAAATCGTTTCGAAATGACGGGGTTCCTTCACCCCAAGTCGTCGGCATGCTTTTCTTCAATGAAAAAATGACGTAGTTGTATACCTGAGCCATGAGATTATTCATCCGGATGCACTTTGAGTGTTGCTGAAGTAGGTTTTCGGGCGAGATATGGAGCTCCTTAAGTGAGGAGCCTAAAAAAATCAAGGGTTGATCTGTATTGTAGAACGCGTCAGAAGCTTGCTGCAGAATATATCGCGGGCCTTCTTCTCGTTTCCGCGGTTGGCCTAAACACCCACACGGTCTCATTCGCCGACCCGCAGGTGCGATCGTGCTTGTTTCCGGGTCCTTCCTCGACATTGGTGGCGACACACATTTTGGAGGCAATTCAGCTGGTGGTTTGGGCGGTGAGAATGCCGGTGGTTTGTAGGAGATACTTCAAATGTTTCCAATGGTTCCCGCAGTCTGGTCTGCCGTCTTCATATCCGACTTTTTCCGGCACATATCAGACCACGTCTGCACACCATGAAAAGAAGTGCCCTCGATACGATGAATACTTAGAAACCGTAGAGTGCGCTAGCCAACGACTGGTTGTATACGCAAGGATCCGCTGTAATTCATAGACATGCGGACAGCGAGGCAAGTGTTCGTCGAATCTACACTGTTTATGAAAATATCCCTGATACATTCCGTCAGTTCCCGAATGCTTTCCCAGCGTTTTCCCGACCAGTATCGGCATTCGAATGCCCCTTTTGGTTCGAGGACCTGAATGTTTGTACCTGCTAACGACATAAGGACGTTATGTGAGATCTTGCGGGCCCTCGATTGAAATCCCTAGTTGATTTGTGTGTGGCAGCGGTCGCAGACTGCGAAGAGAACCCCGCGAACTAAGCTGTCACCTCGTTTACAGTGTGCAAAACTCAACGGTCGATAACAGATGACAGCGGAACATAATATGATATAATCCGGTGGATAGCGAGATCTGTCTATAACTCTTGGAACCGTTACCAACAGTGCCTATTGCTTGTATGCGAGCTTGACCAGGAAAAAAATATCGCGGTTGAAGTTTGATCCGGATGTTGACGCGTATCCCAATAAAGATAGCACATTTCTTCAATGTCGTTCCTGAAAGGCGGGGATTCTCAACCCCAAATCGCCGGAATGCCAAGCTTGTTTCGAAAAACGGCATTTTTACATATTTGGATAATAGATTATATATTAGGATGCAATTTGATTTTTGCCGAAGTTAATTTTCGAGTGAGGTATGGAGCTGCTAGAGTGAGGAGCCTCGGAGCTATTTCGGTGGACCTCTATTGTAGAACGCATTTGCTTTTTTAGGAGGATCGGCATTATCTCGTCTTCAAAGTATAGATTGAAATTGACTTCGCTATAAAATGGAACGTTGGCAATTGAAGACGATACTCAGAATGCCATTGCTCAGGATCAGGCACGTTCGTCACAAAGAAGCTACTTATCTTGCTGCATATGTCAATGTATCACGCCTTTCGAAAAGCTAATATTGCCGAACCTCTTCCCGCACTTTTCGCTCGAATATACATAGGACCTGTAGTTGTGTCATCATAATTCAACGGCGTGACAAAAGCCTTGGATTAGGCTGTTTCCTGTGTGGTTCGATCCCGAGCTTTACACCTTGGTATTTTGGTTTCAAAAAGGAAAGCGTCTGCTATAAGCTGTTTGAACTCACTATATCTGATCGAATAAAACAATTTGAGAATCTAATAGTCCGATTTGTCAGATTCCGGCCCGACATCCAACGACTGGGGCACAATTTCTCAAATCGAAAAACGGAATGGTCCGTCAGTTCAAGATATTCGCAAGTAGCAGCAGCAGAACGATCGATGAGTCGGATGGTCGCACTGTGGCTGTCGATCGACGTCGGTTCGCGCCCGACGCACAGTCGATGAGCGGCGCATCCCTCCTTGGTCAGGCCACAGTCAGGTGGCGCGCGCTTGGGCCTAGCGACCAAGCTAATGCTCCCGACGCACACGTTCCCGCGGATACGTAACCGCAGACTACTGCAACAGCAGGAGGCTCTCAGATTGTGGGATATAAATACCAAGGCAGCTTGGCTCCCCGCAACGCACTCGCACATATCTACACCGCCAGCACGTGTGGGTTTGGATGCTTAGGCATTACACGCATTGCAGCGCACCTTGCGCGTCTCTTTGACGCACCAGACCTCCTGGTCAGGCAACAGTCGTCTAGCGCGCGCTCGGACCTAGAAGCCAAGCGAAACGCACACGGGGCACGCTTCCCGCGGGAACGCACTTGCAGACTTCTGCAGCAGCAGAAGGCAGTCACATCGTGGAATGCAAATACCAAGGCAGCTTGACTCCCCGCAGCGCACTCGCACGTCTCTACACCGCCAGACCAGAAGCAGCAAGTGCGTGTTCGGTCGCTTGGGCCTTACACGCAGTGCAGCACATCTCGGGCGTCTCTTCGCTGCGCTAGATCACAACAACAACTGTATTTTTCGGTATTTGCGCCGGTATCTGCGCGCACAATAAACCTGTTTTTTGGCGCAAGGTTGTTTTCATTTGCGAACTCTACAGCTGATATTGTGATCGGGCCAAGATCTGCAGCTCATACGCTGAATCGCATAGGAAATAGCCTCATACGACTAAAAGCAACATCAAACAGTTCACTGCTATACGTTTGGTTGACAATATAAACCGCACTACTACTCACCTCGCCTAGTAGTCTAGCGCAGGAGCAGTACGGCACACGACACTTAATGCCTTGGGCGATGATCCTGCACACGACGCGCATGTAATATGTACGCTCACACGGGAGAAAGAAACCGCTTCGTTCGATTGACAAAGGAAACAGTGCAAAAACTCCCTGGATACCGCGGCAAACCGAGCAAGTAGCAGTGTGCTCCGTGCGTAGCGGATAACATGAGAATAGTCCCGAGGCTGGTACTCGTAGGTACATACTTGCCTGCCTGTCCCTAAGCTGAAACCAACGTGTGTTTATACACACCAAAGATACCAGGAGGCATATTAGACGGAAAACAAAGTGCTCTGTGGAGGGTGCAGACCGAGTGTTTTACACTCACACCCATCAACTTGGTGTGGGTCGAATAATCTCAAGGGAAAAAGTGATCTCTTCTGACATCTTTGTCGCACACAAGAACCCGGCAGCAGGGTTTAGCCGTGCTTTATTGCTCGCACATACTCCGATATGGAGTAACCACCCGCCATACAGGGTAAGTCTACCACGCGTGCATAATGTTGCCTGCTGTTGATGTTGTAGTCGGCCGAGGGCTGGGGTGGAGCGGGGATGGTTTTTGCACTATTAATAGTGTTGTTGATGTCTACTGCCGTAATCGCATTGCCGTGTGCAACAGCGCTACATGCCCTGCGCTCACACGAGCGCGGACAGCTCTAGAGAAAGAGGTTGGCGGTGTGTGTTGTTGCGAGATGATCGTTCCTAGAATCAGAAAGTTGAACTATTATAGCCACAAGAGCGTCAACAGCTGTACACCTGGGACCATCCCGCATATGGACCTGCGACACGTGCACGTAACTGCCCGTTGCTGCTGCTGCTGGACGGAAGGGTTGTAGTGTTGCCAGCAGCTGGCGGTCAGCATGCCTGGTACTCTGGTGCTGTGTTGTCTACTCCCTGCGCTGTGTTCGGACTCCCGTAAAAGTACTTGTACGAACGTATATAAATCTGAGTCCTCCTCGAAACAACCCGATTGTCTTATCCATTTTTAGAATCGACGGCTTGCGCCCGAGACTCGATCAATGTGTCCGGCCGGGTTTCCCGTGTCGACTACCCGGCGTTTTGGCACAAAACTGCTCGAACAAAGAGATGTCTTCAAAAATGTTTGAACATATTTCACAGACGTCACCATTCGCACAAGGCTCCCCTACGATGAGTGGGGTTTTTCGCTGTTGTTGGCGACTCAAGTTTTCATGCCGAACATCAATGGCAACGCTGCCAGCGAGTGAGAGGTTCTTGTTTCGACCATGCTAAAATGTTCAGATTTATTTCGATACTTATGTGTAAGCCGCACTTGCCCCCGGCCGCGGTTGTATTTTAAAACGTAGCGAAATAACACCACACATCAGAGCCACGTATCAATCTATATCTCAGTGCGAACAAGAGTTAGTTGAACGTCGGTCGCATCAGCACAATTATATCACAGATCACAGTTCAAAGCGGGATTCGCACCAATTAGCACGCAAGTGTACCTTGGGAGTCTAACGAAGCTCTTGGTTTGACCCAGGTTCATCTTGCGCAATCCCATTCATTTTCCGTCCCAGATAAAGGGGGACGAATACAACATACGAACATTTAGCGAAGCGGGGAAAAAATGTGTAAGACGCGATTCGGCCTCTTGGTGCGTTGACATGACAAAGAGAAAACTGCGGTGGTACATTGTCGCGGGCACGGGCGGATAGCTGGGGTTTATCCCGGCCGTGCTCTGCTGGTCGCTCGTGTGGTTGCTGCTGTGCTATCCCAACCTTTGAACAAGATAACAGCACCGGATGCAATACACATCCGATACGCTGGCAGAGACAGCACAAACATAGGCTCACCGTGACTGTTGCATAGCCAAGATTGTTGCTGTAAAGCTTGTGCTGTGTACTGAGAGAACGTAACATATCACACGTCGTATCACAGCTTTTTTTGTCACATGTGCTTGGAAATAAAATGTGGTCGTCATTGAATATCCTGCCGAAGACTACGCACACGCCCACAGTAACGACATACCGGGTACAACCAACACAAGAGCATCGGGATTGTGACGCAGGCAAGACTTCTGCTGTCCCGTTCATTTGGATCAAATCTGGAAGAACTGTGGGTTCACGGTTCACCGAGCAGTATTCATCTCCAGAGCGAAAAGCAGCCCATCTTGCCCCGCACTTTGAATTCGTGTTGGCATATACGCACCTGAGGATTTGAGAACGACAGAAAACATACCAGCGCACGCGAACGAGAGCTCATACCGGGCTAGACCTAGACATCAACGCCGTGCGTCACCATCATGCGGCCTTCATCCTGCGTGCCACGCGGCTGCCTCTGCTGCTGTTGGTGCAGCTAACAGTCAAACCTACGAGAACCTGCGGTGGGATCGTTCGCTCCACCGCATGCAGCTCGTCACGAACCACCACGTACACGACACCGTTTCGCCAGCAGGCGCGGTTTCCCGAGCAGAGTCGTGAGTGAGACCTTCTTTGCCGTCAGGCGTGGGCCCTGTGTCTTGCGGTTCTAGTGCGTAAGGGCGCCAAAAAACATTGTGCGGACATGAAGCATAAA
>JBBMHQ010079308.1:0-41956 GCA_037834295.1 Postelsia palmaeformis
TGAGTAAACTCGTACGTACGACTTTTTTTTTCCAGATTTAGATTCATGAATTGCCCCCCGGACTATTATACGTAAAAAATGGAAACATTCAGATTCCTGCTCAAGTGCTGGCAGCTGGCAGCTGCTTTGCTTTGCATGAGTCAGGGCCAGGCAATACCAATACGTACCAGCATACAAATAACGCTGCTGGCCTCCCCAGCATGAGTAAAGTTGCGGGCGAGGAAAGCCGGGCATCGTCTGCAGCAGGAACGAGAGAGTCTCCATCTAGCACAGCAGCTGCCACTGCTACAGCAGTAGAGAGCAGTGACGGTGACGATGGCGAGGATGATGGGCCAAAGACCGGCGAAGAGGTCGAAGTTCCCGAGGCAGAATCGACTGAGTCCTCGCTTGTCTGCAATGACTGAGTCCTGCCAGTCCCTAGCGTACCTGGAGGCTGAAATGATCGAGTCCTGCCAGTCCAAGGGGTACCGGGGGGCCTGAAATCACTGAGTCCCGCCAGTCCCAAGGGCACCTCGTAATACTATCTGAAATGACTGAGTTCCGCTAGTCCTCAGGGTACCTGAGAGCTGAAATGACTGAGTCCCGTCAGTCCTCAGGGTACCTGGGGCCTGGAATAACTCAACCCCGCCAGTCCTCACGTACCTGCAAGCTGAAAAGACTGAGGGCCGTTCTTATCGGAGCAACTTCATTTCCGAAATTTTCATTTTGTTTTCTTAGATTTCCAAAAAACAGGATTTTATTGGATAATTGGAACTTTTACAAAAAAGCAAAATATTTGGGAGGCTTCGCATTCCAATATTCGTATTTTTTTTTGAAAAAATTTGACGTCGGGAAAATTGCGCGGAAAAAATATTCAGAATTTTTGAAAAAAAGTTGCTCGATAAGAACGACCCTAAGGGCCGTTCTTTTCGGACCAATTTCATTCCCAAATTATTCATTTTTGTTTCTTAGATTTCCAAAATAACAAGAATCATTCAGAAATTTGGAATTTTTACAGATGGCAAAATATTCGAAAGGCTTTGCGTTCCAATATTTGGAATTTTTGTTTTGAAAATTTGAAAGTCCTAAAAATTGCGCGTTAAAAATATTTGGAAATTATGGGGAAAAAGTTGCTCGATAAGAATGACCGTCCCGCCTGTCCCAAGGGTACCTGGGGCCTGAAATAACTGAGTCCCGCCAGTCTCAAGGTCATCTGGAGGCTTTGAATGACTGAGTCCCGCCAGTCTCCAGGGTACCTGGGGCCCAAAATGACTGAGCCCTGCCAGTCCTCAGGATACCTGAAGCCGAAATGACTGGTACCCGCAGGACTGGTACTCTGACCATGTTTGGAAATCTTCAGCAGCAACACCAGTAGGACTTCAAAAATAGAACTTCAAGAGGGAATATTGAGAAGAAGGAGAGAGCAAGGACATAAATGAAGCATTGTGGATAAAGCTTAGCGGAAAACTAGACATAGAAAGAAGTTAGACTATGCGCCTAGGTTTCCTTTGTTTGCGTGGTTTTCTGCTTTCGGGAATGTTACGAGTGATCAACGTTATTGCTCATGCTGCACATTGTCGGGTGGCAAGGATAATGACAACATTATCAAAAAAGGGCGGCAACAAAAGCAATACACACGACTGAGGGCACAACGAACAGACACATATGCACTCGTCTCGAAATGTCCCTCTCTACGTTTATAGTATTGGCTGATAAGCGCAGTGCTATCTACTCAGGTTTTAGTAGCAAATTTTCGTGACAACGGCAGTACAGTACTACCTACTACCAATGCTTATACTAGTAATACTGCTGATAGTACTACTACTATTGCTACTACGACCGCGCTGCTATTATAATAGTAAACAGTAATGCTGCAACTGCTGATACTACTATTAGTACTGCTACTGTTGCTGCTACAACAATATTGATACTACTTCTCTCCTACTTATCTTCCTATTTCAAGTACCTCCATTAATACGACCAAATACTACTATTTTACTACTACTACTACTACCACTCGTACCGCTGTGGCCGATGCAAGGGGTACACGGAGACGGGTCGCAGGACGAGCCTGTTTGTGGAGCTCTTGCCCGGTTCAGGTATCTGCGGCTGCGACTGGACAACTCAATATGAATGAGTATGATACATACACACACTGTATATACCTGCGAACAATTCCTTCCTGGCAGACGGACCAAGGGATCATTTTTTCTCTCTTTTGCCTAGGCGCTCGGTGTGAGGTATGTAGTGTCCGTCAACGTTCTAGGTGGAACACAAATGACACGCAACAGACCTTTGCGTGTAATACTGTTGCTGTATTTACTGCTGCTGCCTAGTATTTTGACAAAGCACCGGACAACCGGGAAACTTCAAAGTTG
The DNA here is from genome assembly GCA_037834295.1 of Postelsia palmaeformis. Taxonomy (NCBI): domain Eukaryota; class Phaeophyceae; order Laminariales; family Laminariaceae; genus Postelsia; species Postelsia palmaeformis. The sequence goes on from JBBMHQ010079308.1 coordinate 2,358, forward strand.
TTAACATTTTCAACCTGGAGACAATTTCACGGGGATTTCATTTTTCCGTTGAAGATGCTTATCGTATCATACCGGCCTATTAGTAACGATACAGTATCCAGCCAGGCAGCGGGCAGTATAAAGCCGGCAGTGCAGCAAGACCGGCGGCAGTATAGATCTAGTTTTGTTTTTGGCTCCCGTTCGTTGCTGATACCTGCTGCTGACAGCGTGCGACTGGACACCCAAAGTAGTTCGGTATGACACCACCTATTCAAAATTCGCCCAGGTTGACGGGCCTGGTTGTGGTCATGAAGAAGGTGCTTGGTGCTGGGTGGCCACAACCCGTTGGCTTGAGGCATTAATGCGACAGCCGGGCGGTGTGTACTGCTGTCGCTGCTGTATGTTTGCCGCTGCATGTACTCCTTCCGCTCAGGTTAAACACCCATGTACAGCAGAGGAAGCGTTCGTGGGTGGCGGGCTATTTCGAAAAGAAAACATATACGGCCTTGTATGTCACCAACTCGGCTCGACAAGGCGAAAAGCAATCCCTTGTTTTTGAGGGCCACCCAGAGGTGCTCATTGCACTCATCCCTGACAGGGGGCTCGGTCGCGATCCAATCATGCGTTGTAAGGTACCTACGGCCCCCTTCCTTACACCATGTGAAACCGCCAGAAAGAAGCCTCGGCTGCCGGAGAGCAGCATGCCCTAAAAGCACGAATGTGCATATTATACATAAATCAATTCCTTACATGCCTAAAACAAAGCATTATAAGTCTGTGTGCCCCTTCTCGTTTGGTCAGGATCAGCCTCGGGGCGGGATGAATAACTACGGGTGGGTGCAAGAATCCCAACAAATTTGGGGTATAACCCCTATCATGACACGACATCTACACCTAGTGTTATCAGATGTTGCACAGATCGGCATGCAGTACATATCTTGCTATACAGCGACAGGTGACATCACGCCGTCCAACTCCGATCTGACTATAAACCTGGTATGCGCATCATTTCGGCCTTAAAATCAGGTGCCTACTTTAAAAAGTCACTAAGCCATCGTCTCCGGTAAATGATAATCGGACGGAAAAGACCCTCCGACGCCTGATGCACTGACTGTGTCGTCTCCTGCGTCAGACATAGCCACGAGCAGACCACACCTGAAAGCCCCTTCTGGTAAACATTGTCTTGATAGTGGCCCAGGTGTTCCACCATATTGACAGGAAAAACATGATGTTGACCATGATAAGCCCCGCCGAATAGATGGTGCTACCGGCCGAGTGCTTGTCGGCTACCTCCGCCTTGATCATCAGCGCCAAGAAGTTTGTGAAAAATATCACCAGGCACCCCTTCAATTCACCAAACGATTTCAGAGCACGTTTGAAAGCGGTGGAAGAGCGACAATGATGGGTATTCAATGGTTCGCCCTCTCGGTATCGTTCAGCACGTTGTACATCGAGCGAAACATGCTACCCATTCACTACGCGTGCCCTCGAGTGTGGGACTCTGGCTCGTTTCACACTCCGACGGCGTCATGGACAGGATCTCGCCAAAGTGTTCCCTTTGCGGAGCTTCGCCTTCAAGGGCCCAACGATCCTCAAGTCGCACTCTCTGCCTCCCATAAATTGACTACGTATACCAACTCTTTCGCGATGAGCAGTCCAAACGTGGTGTCAACGAATAAAGAAATCGGTTCGTGAGTGTGGTAGGGCCGGGGTACGATGGAACCGCTCTACCGCAGCGGCCGTCTCACTCATGATGGGCAGTGCCGACTCTTCCGGACAAACTCCCAACCTGCATGACAGTATTATGATCCAAGTCAGTGACGAATGCCTGCAAAAACCTCGCGGTGCGCGCTCTGTGTGTAGATCATGAAGTCTGGCATTTACTGGCTGGATAGTATTTTTCTTTTCGCCGACGAAAAGCCACCTACGGGGCAGCTCGCCATCCACGTTCAGGTGCAAGGGGGTGCCAACTCTCTTTCACCAAGGATTCAAGGACGCTCGTTGTATTATGCCAAGACAACTCATCAAGCTCACCGCTCGATAGAGCTGAACCTCCAAGGCGTCGATATGCGGCCGCTGAAGTTCGAAAGCCAGCAAGCTGCATGAAACAGCGAGGCACCGTGAGAAATAGGACTTCATGAACATTGCGTCTATGAGCACAACAACTAGGCCTGGCCTTGATTCATTCGCTGTGACGTGTACAGGCGCATGAAAGTTTTGGGAGTATACTGGCGGCTTGTTTCCTCGAGATGGTGTGACACACAGGGCTCTTCGAAAGAAATGAGGACACAAGGGCAAAAAGTATACGTCATTTCAAATGGCAGACGAGGCGCGGTTCATCCATCAGAAAGCGAACAAATATGTATCTTCATGGGGCGTTGGACCCTGGACACAGGATATAGTCTCACATGATCGACCAACAGACGGAATATTTCAAGGCGATATTATGATATTAATACCCTAGGAACTTCCTTCAACAAAGATGTGGGTGGTCAAGTAGAATGATGTATTCGCGTATTTTGCGCAACACAGGCCAACCAGAACGCTTTAGGCGTAGACACTAGCGTTTTGGCCATGCTCGAGACAATTTCAATTGCGCAATATCCCTACCATGCCCGACCGGACACCCCCTAGCCTGCTTCGATACCGGGCTCACGGCGTTGACAGCGCCGGAGCCAAGGCGGCGTCCAAACGAATCGCCAACGCGAGCGTGGTTAATCTGACTTTGTCGAGGAGGGCGACAGGAAGATTACACGTCGTGTACGGAGGCGTCGTACCATTGGGGTGGCGATGTCTAGCTAAATGATGAATGAAATCCCGGGCTTATTAACCCATTTTCGCTGAAACGACAAATATGTTTGGCAATGTTACTCATTGTTTGCAAAGCTTTGTGGTTGGTCGTCCTCTTATATTTTGAGTTTCGCTCAAAAATTATTTCGGACAAAGCACACCGCACCTCGACTGGGTCGAGCCTGAACAAAATCCTGCTTTAATAATATACATACAGGGCAGGTGCATCCCCTACCATAGCTCGCGAAAAACTGTTCGGGAAAAGCGCAAAGCAAATACGACATACCCCTCTCGAGATTGCCGTAGCACACATTCAGGCCAAACCGCATAATTAAACGTTTTACCCCCCACAACTAACAACAGACCGACCGGTCTATTGTCTCTCCAATTCCGACACACCGATGAATACAGGTTGATGACATTTACAAAGGTTTGCGACACAAGTTTCTGGCGACAGTTCATCCACAGTATGAAAGTACAAGGTTCTCGAGAAAAAATCATTACCAAACAGTCTTTGAAACAGACAATATTTCGGACGGGACGAGAGGGAGGATGGTGAGCGCGCGCAACCAGGGTCACATCACACTTTGACCCGCCTTCAACAAACGGCCGCCGATACGGTACACTTGTTCTACAATATCCGCGTCTGCTTGAATGAGGAGCTCTCCGTTTCAGTTGTGACCCACGAACTTATATCCTGATTGAACTATAACCTGACCCGGCGAGCAGGCACTTGGAAAATAAGGGGCATCACAGCCTGATCCTGTACCGAACAATTTGTTATCACCGGTATTGGCTGACCTCATAGCGAACGAATCCTAACTGTGAAACACGGTTTGAACAAAAGGTGACAACAGTATCAAAACCCGCCTCCGTACCTGGCAAAAGCAAACACACAGCCGAAGGCTACCTGCCCCGGTGTGTCCGGGACGAGGAACACCAGCAATCCCGTCAGCACTAAACGCCTCAGACACTCGAAAACCTGACGTTGAAGAAGGGCGAAACACCGATGCACCACGTGGAACAAGAAATATAATATCGTCTTCAAAGTTAAATGAGAAAATGTGCCTTGTGCAAGCAATGTCGGCCTGGTGGTGGGAAACCCGAAATGTTCTGTGTCCACATCGTGGGGATGCAAATGTCTAGGATCATACCCCGTCGGGCATGCATGGTGTCGGGGTCACTGTCTCTCCTCTTTGGGCCGCGCTATGTTGAGCGCCCAACTGGCATGTAGCTTATCATATCCCCTCGCAGCGACATGATGCTAGGATGTTAGACGTGCAGACACCATAGGCGACGCTGGTGCCTGCAAACACTGCTTGTGTGCAGCGTTTATACGCACATTGATGTTGAAGTCTTCATCAGGAATACCATCGCCGTGAGCGAACGACCCCTTGACGTCAGGAACGGATATGGTACGGCATCAGGACTGTTTCGAACGTTTACGACTTGTTTTACGGACAGATTTCAGTGACTGAAGGCCAACCATCCAGACAATAGCGGCAACGGCTCTTCTTTAATTTGTTCGTGTTTTATCCGAGAAGTGCACCGCAGTAGATTTGTGGACTGTTTTTCGGAAGAGAGCATAGGGCGAAAAACGTATATTGTGAACCCCAAACAAGACTAGGTCGTCGACTTCACCCTAAGTTCTTGTCAAACCTCGGAACAATACTGATTCATTCGGCCGATCCGCGAAAGTATCCTCTATACGACTCACCAACGCCTTCTTGTGCGGACACATTTCCTAACTGAGAGAGACCTCAAGCGGCGGATTGAATATATGGCGTTTGGTGAGGTTCGCTTAGTTCACCTCGTAGTAGTAGCGGTTGGGGTAGTACGCATTCCAAAGGAAGGACGTCGGCGCTATGCTCAGGTCTGTGCTGCGCTGCTTGATCTTCTCATTCTGCCGGACAGTGATAATGTTGTCAACCGAGCCGTAGCAGGACAGGGCGAACACATTACTCTGAGGCACACCACAGCGGTGAGGGTCACGGGAACGCCGCGATGAAGACCGCTGAAGTTTTGAAGGCTATACTGAGGTACGTGCTGCGGTCGTTGAATATCTCGATTTTTCGGTCAACACACACCTTTCAGGAACACTACCGGACCAGAGGCCTTACGGACTGATGGTTTGCGTGGAGATGCACGGAGTGACTCAAATCGGACGAGGCAGCGGCCACAGTCGCAACTGTCGTTTTTCATTGGTCGTTCAAAGCGCCTTCCATGTGTACCACAACGCCAGTAACGGAAACACGTTGGTAATTGCGCCCGCTGAAAATGGGCAGTGACATGTGGCAAACACGCGAATCCAGCAAACCTTGACATTCCAACTAACAGTCAATAAAGTACAATAACGCGGGTGGTTCGGAATTAATCATGGCCACATGACACAACCCTGTAGGTTCACAAAACAACAGCATTATTGATGATTCAGTCTCACCACTACTCGACAATGTACAAGGCATGTGGAGTTCAGCAGAACGTCGTGAGCCAACGCCAGCAGCTGAACGCTCGACAACACTCACAACAACCAACTGGGTGTCGTCGCGAAACATGAAATACGTGAGACTTCGGGCTTTTTTAAATACGTAACGCAGCAGACATATAATCCAAGGAAGATAGCCTACGCGTGAACCACGGCTCCGCCTGAATACAAAAAGACAGGGGCTTCCGAATCTGGCCTGGCATGCCGGTTCCGTAGACTTACCCTCTACATGGACAGCACCGTGACTGAAAAATCCGACCCTATCCCCCTTGATTTATCTTGCGATTTTCATCAATAATCCGCTCCTGCCATAACTAGGTACTGCGGTTGCTCTTCTCACAGCCCAGAACGCTGGGTCCTTTACTAGGGCTAGGGTTGGGGTTTTCAAATTTTAGCTCAACCAACAATACTTGACAACAGCGCTGAAACTACCATCAACGTATAAAGCTTTGACGAAGCGCTGAAATATTTATACGAACGATGATTTTCACGATCTATGTATCCGCGCAGGTTTACGCCATGATACTTGGTCCTGAGTAACATATTCATTCCATAACATATTGCTTACCATGATGTGCTGAATTCCTCGTTGCTCCTTGACTACGTCTTCAATTGGGGGGTCGATGGAAGACGCTTGCCGTGAAAGAAGGAAGAAAAATGCTGCGGGAATGCCAAGGGGGTCTGCACACGCGTGAAGGGGTTTACGAAAACGCGTAAAAACAAGAAAGTGGCCGAGATACTGGAGGTGCGTGTATTTCATATTGCCAAAACGAGCATCGTGATATGTACGCTATTCGTTGGTGATGTTCCAGGTGCGTCGGTACACAATGAATGTGCGGCGTGAGATTCAAAGTTGGACCTTGATTAAAAATACCCAGAAATGAGCAGTGCCACGGAAGCGGTCGTGCGTTGTGTTCTGGACGTTTCACACAACCTCTACGCACTCCACGCATGGTTTTGAATGATGGTGCACAAACCGACCGGAATATTTGCTTGCGCCACTCGGACTCTAATTGATGCGCGTTAGTCCTCAGACGGATACTTTTGGTTCCCAGACTCTGTAGTCACGTTGTCCGGAAACTGCTCGGCTGAGGAGTTCAACCGGTCAGCAACGAGTGTTGACAGATCGTGCAACCTCTTCTCTGCAATAGGTCAAGTGATAATATTCAAAAATGACAAATCTTTCTAGATAGAGAAGAAGACCCCATACACGAAGCCTACCTTCCCAACATCGGAAAACAGCGAGGCGGTCGACACTGGATTGTAGGCTGTTCAAACGTAAACGAAGTTTGCATACGTATGTGGTTAATGGCTGTCTGCGTTCCTTATGTGGCCAATAATGTGTACCGGGCATTTCGAAATTCAGTTTGTGTTTTCGCGGGGTGACAGCACAGCGGCCACCAGTCTTTCGATGAACCACCAACTGGTGATCTGAACGCTACTGCCTGAACACATGTGTTGAGCATCTTCTAACCCGTTTGAGCCTTTTGAAGAGATGTGATAAAAAAAACCTGATCATTGCAGCAACAGCCAGGAGCAGCGATGGGGGATGTCTACGATTCGAAACCCAGCTTTTAGTGAAAACAGTCGTACAGCACGGGAGCATTCATGTTGTGTGTCATACAGCTTGTTCCTCACGCAGCCCCTCGATGATTCAAAAGGAATCAGCTACATCCATATATTAGACCTCGACCTCGCGCAGCAAAATCAGCGTGATATCGAGCTCGTGCAGCAGCAAGAACTATGCTTACAGTGTTTCACGAATGCTTTACATATGATCAAGTTTAATACTGGGCATTCCCCTCACCCCTGTTATACAGGCATGTCCCAAACGATTCTGGAATAATCTGTTATTTCCAACGTATCATCACCTTGAATAGGATGTCATCGAGCCTTAAAAATGTTCACGAATAGCACCAAAGATAATCCAAATGAACGCTCATCACTAGAGTGTGTTTTCAGCAGTGAGGGGGGAAGGGCCCTTAGCTTTGACACGGCGGACCATGCAGTACACTCACAAATGAATATCATGACGGCGGCGTAAATCCTGTACGAATAGTGCGTACTCGTGTAGCACTCGATGCTAAGGTCCGCTCTTAGGAAGCTTTTTTCCATCTCAGGAAGCGTCTCACACGAAAAGGCTTGGAACACCTGCAAGAGGAGCGAGCACGTTACGTAAACACAACTATTCGACAGGTGTGGGATGCATGATGCGGGCGTTTAAGCTCACCGCCCCGGAATTTTTAGTCAAGCAGAACTGCGCTGTTGGTATATCACGCTCCCAATTGTGTCGCTCTGCTACTGGTGTATGATCGTATTGCACAATCCGCTTAGGTGGAGGTGATGTTTGTTTTGACACGTGTGGAAGCTAGCGGTACTTCTGAACCGCATCAGTTGCATCAAATACATTGGACACAAACATGTATCGTGAATGCGTTAATCTTCAAGATGTTAGTAATTCAATGCTAGCCTAACTGCACTCCGTTGGTTCCACGATCTTACGTGACGTGCAGAGTCTACACATCCCCGTTTCAGAGAGAGTGCCGGTCTACACTACTATTGTTATGCGCTCTTTGAAAGATGCTGTAGCCACTGCTCTCTGCTTCGCCAGCGGCAACACTGTATGCCATGCAGAATATACAAATAGTTCCAACAACAGAGTGCATGTATAACTACAAAAAACTTGATGCGAAGATTTACTCTTGATCTCAGTTGCAATCGCAGTGACCCAGCGTGAGGAGGCTTTTCTCCTGTAAACTCGAACTGTGTAAACGAAAACATTTCTCGTGCAGCGGACCCAAAAAATGTTCAAACTGTGGGTAGTGCGGAGCGTTACCGTTTTGCCGTCCGGTGTCGATGTTTCAGGAGTGAGATACTGTCTAGAGGGTGGGATGGTCGACACGCGGGAAAGTATTTTTTCGAGAGGGACCGTGTTCATCCCGTTCTGTTACGCACTTTCACAAGTATTATAAAAGATGCAGTCGATCAATTCAATAAGGCCTTGTGCACCTGTGCGCTAAAGCACTCGGTTCGTCCGAAGACCGCTACCTCGCAAAAACCCCACACCCAATCTACACTCAACGGGACACCAAGGAACGCACAACGTGGTAGTCGCCCTCTATCCAATGCCCGTGAAAACTATACAACCCTCTCTTTATCATAGCTCACCCTATTTTGATGGCTCTCGGCTACAGGCTGTACAACTTGATCGCTTATTAGCCGGCGTTAGCTCATTTTGATCTGCACTCAATTGGAGTCTCAATCTTCGATCTAAACCGTAATACTACTTCGTTTCGTGTACGAGGGGGGGCACTCACACCTTTTATGTTGGCCTCAAATATTTGCCGTTTTTGACTGACCGTTTACTTGTTTCTGCGTTTGTCAATAATACTAAAATCAATCGGCTATCTGCTGTGCCTCTCGGGTCATACGATTTCATAAGTTCCTTCAATCTCGTTGATGTGTTCGTATATCTTCGTTGAAGACTTTTGTGTATGTGATTCCGGCTGCAACAGAAATCAAAACCACCCATTTGCCATCGTTGGCTTCCTTGATCGACCAGTGTCGGCAAAATATTCCAACCAAGCATCTATCAAATCTGCCTAAATTGCACGTTCTTTAAACAACAAATATGTTCATAGTTCGAACCGCTACAATGCCACTGTATTCAAATGAGCTCTCGAGCATAGCCCCAACCTTGGAATTCACTATTTATCATTATTAGCTTCGTGCGGGTTTTCTCATAAACCTCCAAATTAAACAACAACTTTGGCATATATGGCTCTCACATTCCGCTTAAACTTTGCCACCATATCTTAACCATCGTTGGGTCGATTATATGCCATTTCTACTGCGAACTCAATATTGCCACCTTCTCTTTCTCCTCGTTGGCCGCATTCGACTACACTCCTGACTGTAGTGTAAACACTCATCAACAAACCCACCACCGTTGACACTTGACTGTAGACCAGGTACAAGAGGATAAGGGTCATGGTGGTGTGTCGCGCAAAAAGTCCCCCGAGGCGGTCCTGCAAAGGGGTCAAGGACGCGACGTGAGCATGAAGGAACCCAAAAGAAGTTACGTAGATAAGTAACAAAAATGCAGGTCACTCTTGGCCACCCAGATTGAAATAGCCTAGACACTTATGCTGCCGCTCCGTCATTCGTTTATACCATACGAGTGGTGCTTGTCCCACAAGCCTCACATGAGAGCAATGTGCATGAAAAATCACAAAATTTGGAACCTCTAAGGGTATACCTGACATCTCGGTCCCTAGTGCTTTCTGATTCCTCTCCCTTCCCCCAGAAAGCGCATACCCAGCTGGCGCCGTGTAACAATCATCGAAACGCCAGAAGGAAGTTCCGAGGGCAAACACCAACTCAACCTCATCTCCTCTAACTTTTCATGTCCCATGAAGCTTGCATATGGGGCCAGAGAAACGTTCAACTACTAGCTTCGCCAGAATACTTCTTGGGAAACTCCATTGGTAGGTTTTTGCGGCGAAATCCTACGGTGAAATACCAGGCGTCTGACACACCTGCTGCCGATCACCCTTGCTACGCGCCTCGGACTCCAACACCCTCGGCAGTAACCGTTGAGGTTTCCGTAGGAATGTTCCGTCTTGAATAGCAGATGCAGGAGAGCCCGACAAAGAACCACAAGTTTGCCTCATTGCCCTGTCTTGGCGGTTGGCACTGGTACCGTGCAGGCTCGCGGGGGGACTGATAGTGTCTGATGGCTCCAGCACCCGACCCGTACAATGTGCTTGTCCTGCGCAGGTGCCGGCACTTGTTGTTTGGATCTTGTGATTGGACGAGGCCAACGTAACTCCCGAGTCGCCTACAGCTCTGCTCCTGATGAGCGCCGACCCAAACCTGGGTAGTTCCATGTCTAGATGGGTATCGTCCGTGGAACAGTCCAAGGTTTTCACCCTCTGCGTGTCTGACGTCGTCGTGAGCGGTTCCACGTTCGGGAGAACATGCACGTCCGACTGAAATGAGCTTCGTGCTTCTGGAATATGCAGCTTGTTGGCTTGGACAGGTCCAGTCAGCCTCGCCCCGATGTGGAACGTTACGCCAAGCACTCCTAGAACGACTATTGGCCCGATGGTTACTATTCTGCTCGAAGCAAAGTTGCAACGACGTGGGGCGGTGTGTTCATACGCGAGCATAATATGCTTCAGACCATAAATGATAGCCGGTCTCGTGGATAGACACGGTTGATGCGTCATATACAGGGCCATCCATATGGCTGACTGTAACGTTCCTTTGTGAGCAAGCACAACAAGTTGAAGCGTCGTGAAGGGGTGGTATGTTTTTCTTAAGTGTGGACCGATCACATATCCATCCGTGCAGTTGAGGACGACTCTTGCACAACATACATTTACCGGCCGGTGGTCGAACGAGCAAGAAAGCACGGCAATCTACGGCAGGCCATCTCCTCTTTTGACATGTGCCTCGCGTGAGGAGCTCGACGTCGCTGTCTCGAGATAGTGAGACTGATTGTATGCATACTAATATGGCACCCGACGGGTCCATCATTTTTGCATTGAAGAGAAACGTGCGAAGCCCGAAGTACATTGTCCTTTGACACGCACAACTATCCTACATTACTGTAAAAACTCGCTACATCCAATGGTAGAAAGTTGTTTCTGCTGTGAGGAAGGAACGTTCCAGCAGGGAAGGACTGTGTTGGACAATCTGTAAACCTTTTAGGTGGGGCGACGCCCCCTGCAGTCAAGCCGCACTTACTCCACTCAACTTCCCGAAGGCTGCTTCTTACGTCCTGGTGGGCAACTTCACTCACAGTAGTTTTTCGTAGAAGGTGACGTCCGGCGTGAGGCACGCCGCTGATAGAATCCAGGAAAGGTCCAGGGTGAACACCCCGATAATAGAGACGAATTTTTCGTAAAGCGGCGGATATCTGACGCTCGTGATGTTCGAAAACTTTCGCGCACGGATAGTGGCGATGAAATCAAACGTTTGTCGGACACAATCAGAGTAAAGCCAGGGAAAATATACGTTGTAAAATTGAATCAGTATTAGCGAAACGACACGCTCACGGCCTGTGTGGGATAGCGTCGTGTTTAGCATGCGGCGTATCTATTCAACATAATTGAGAGGTCCCATGCGTATGTAGAGATATTCCACAGCTTACTATCGAGAGAAACAACATACGACGAGAGAGATCTTATCGACCGTCCAGGAAAAAACACGCAGCAACTAGACAAAACGTGACTTGACATCATGTGCCCGGTGTTGTGCGGCCCAACAAACTCTTCACACCCCTACAGTTGCGATTCAGATTGATACAAATGGTCAAATATGTGATTGTAGCTTATATTCGATATCGGTGTGACGAGTCATCTCTGGCACGTTGCGGATAGACCCAGCCCTCTGCAGTGTAAATACAACAAGTTTGAAACGGTTCGTTCGCCGCATATGTACCGTTACCTCTTGACCAGGTTTGACGTGTTAAGCTGCATTTTTTATCCCCGAACCGAAATTGCACGTGTATCACGTACTCTCTTCTCCTGGTGCTTACTGCGTTTGGTTTCATTATTTAGAGCGGGGATTTTGATCAGTAAGCACAACCGGTATTTTACTTCTACCTTGAAGTGATATAGCTGGCGTGTTGCACCCACCTCGCTACCTGAACAAGTCATCATTGCTGGTGTTTCATTTCCGTCTCCATCGGGTAATTGCATCATGAAGTATGCCAGTGTCTTCGGCCATACAACTACGGTAGTGTTCGAGGAGACTGCCCCCTCGGCTAATGCTTTTGTACTTTTCGCGTGCATATGGGCTCGTCATTCCGAATATATACTGTTTCAAAAAAGAGCTTTGCCAACTAAAGTTCTCGAGCAAATGTGTCAATGTACCGTGTTCACCTTTCTATTCAGGGGTTCACCCGTAGTAGTGTATACATACCAGGCCCGTCTGTAGACTTATACGAAGCATATACCTACGGGCGAAAAACATTTTGGTTTTGCCACACGTGAACTCACCGCGGCTGTAATCTGCCAGACCACTGCTCTCTCGCATGAAGATGGTCGGTGTCGAAGCAATACCAATTAACGAATCAGGTGTACAGAAGTCGGACGCGGACAAGCACCGGTAAGAAAAACGACGGAAAAACGTGGACCTTGTCAGCCGGGAAGATAGCAAGGCGATATCAAAACGAAGAAGGTCGTTGGCAAGCTCGGCATCACTTCATCTGAGTAGTATACAATACATAAAACGTAAATATATATAGCTCACGTCTTGAGAGAACTCGACGCAGGATTCGGCGATAAGAAAACCTCGGAATTGACTAGATATGACACAGTAGGCTGAGTGACCTCTTTCGCCAAGCCAATTGTAAACATATATTATATATATATATATATATATATATATGAATATATATAAATATGTTGTTAGTTGCACATATCCAGCAAGCAGGTCAGTAACTAAAGTGAGGAGACGAACATTTTCGTAAGGCAGGCAGCTCTGTAGTGGGTGTAGAACGCATTTCCACCCGGGAAAATTTACCAGGTAAACGGTTGGTGTCTTCGAAGTTTGTTCCAATGTCTCTTTCTGCCTAACATGTGATCAAACACCTGCAGGATATCATGCTTGATCACATGTGAGTCCGAACACGCTAACGTCGCGCTGGCACAAGCTTCGTAAAGCAACGTGTTCCGGTCATATGAAAGTGAACACGGCGCCGCCTATAACATGAAGTGTGTGGGTCTATTAGTAAGGGCATCATCTTGAGGTTCCTTACCTTTATCCTCACAATCTCTCAGTCGGCTGAGCCACTCAAAAACTTATTCCGCTGCACTACTGAAAACGTCCAGCCCGGTCACCTCATCGCTATGAAACCCTGACGAACGACAGTGGTCGCGTGATGTTGATCCATGTTTGCGTGTTGTGATCAAACTACTGGGACAAGGTCCAGCTCTCACGTTTCACGATTTTGTTTTTTGTATGGGTGAGGTTATCGAACGCCATATAATGCAAACAGAAAGTATGTACGGTAATGCCTCTATTGTCAGAGTATTCGAAAGCTTGCCTATGACGATTTTTAGCTTGGACAGGGGCAGTCCCGTCAGAATATTGCTGATTCTGGTAGCTGCGGTGTTCTCCCCCTCGCCGGTCGCCGCTCGATGTACCTCTGACGACTGCCGCTGCGCCCTCTTGCGTCCTGGTGCCACCACCTTAGACACAGGTTCCGATCCGCTATGCACTCGTCGAGAGCTAAGCTTCGACTGCCATATGTTTCCACTCGAGTCGAAATCAACCCCAGTAGCAGGTGTACCTTGGTACGCACGCTGATCGCCGAACTGGGAGGACCAATGCTGCCCAGGAATGCCGGCGGAATTCGTATGATGATGGCCAGTAGTGCCGGAGGTAGTGGCATTGTTGCCGTGACCGCTTGCGCCTTGGACTGTGTCCAGCGATTTGTCCTCAGCTGATGTCGTCGGCGCTGGTGGACCAATGAATGGTGGAAGCCCCTTAGCCACGCGACCGGTATGTTTGATCGGTGAGTGCGGCCGTACAGAGGCAGCGCGTGAAACGAGCCTAGCCTTCTTGGTCAATGACATGCTCCCACCGATTATGGCTCTGCCGGATCTTCCCTCGTCAACTCCGTGTACTCTGTTGCCACCGCTACCGCCTACGCTACAGCTGCCGTTCATACCGTCCGCATGTGACCTCCTTGTTCGAAACTCTGTCGACATTTCGATCTCACCCTCCAATGTGCCGCGCGTCCTGGTGCTGACATTGCTGGAGTAGACGCTGAAGTCCTTGACGCCGCCATCCTCTGGGCGCGCCAGGCGCCCGGCACCGCGGCGTCGGAGTATACGAACGGCCTCTTTCGCACTGGCCACCGTTGATGATACAGCCCCCCTACCGCCCACCTGGTGTCGTGAATTGTTGACAACGTGGGAAAACGAAGTGGACAATGAGAACGATTTCAGGTTGTAGTAAAAAAAACAAATCATCACACACGCATTTTTATCGCTCGCCTGATGATGAAGACAGTGCTATACACTCATAAAAGGCCTGCGAAAGTTATATGAAAGTTATAGCAACAAATTTTCGACGAAACACCCCCAATTTGCGCGGTTTACTTTTGGTTTGAACGTGCTTGTACTGTCCTCAAAAATGATCGAGAACATACAGTTGGTTTGAAACCGACCTTGAGACACGCATGGTTCACGACAAGATCGATAGGCGTGCCTTTGTATGGAATAGCAATTATAACATGGTTACTGCCGCACCACTTGCTATGTGGAGCGAGACATTCATAAATGCCCTGTGCAGCTGCTATTTGTTTTCCTGGTTGGATGCCGTTTATCGTTTAGTATGGTTTGAAGATATCGTTAGCTATGGCGCACGCTTTTGCTTACGGTATCCATGGGGCTTCGCAAACCTCGTTTGACAAAAACACGAAAGCTTAAACGTTCCAACAGCGGTGTCACGTATCGGCAATAAGTAAATACTACGTAAAACCATATTCATATTGACACACAACTATTCCTCTGAAAAGTGCAGCTGCGGCGATTTTTCTGAGCAGCGCACGGCAAGGTTGCGTACGGCGACCGACCAACTAGAAGAAGCGACAGCACCTACTGATCACATTCCTTGGGGACCCCGAGTATACAGCGACACCTTCTTAGATGAAATCAGTGTCATGTTCGGAGATGCGATACAAACATTTTTTTCGTGTTGAAGCTACAATGGCTAGGGTATCTCCCCACCGGGTTCGTTCCGAAAATAATATGGGAGCAATGTTTTTTTTGTAAATTCCGTCATCCTCGGTCTCAGGCGATATCGTCCCCCTGTGCTTGTGAATGTTAAACAAGATGTTTTAGCCAAAATCCGGTATATCTGGCCTCTTTTGGGCAAAAATCAGTCACATGCGGAACACAATCAGAAAGCACACCGAAGGAGCTCTGCTGTTGGCCAGGCCAACATCGTATATGATGTTGGCTCGAAAAGGCCAAGGTATACATGACTTGTTCTACTATTTGCAGCTTTCAACCAAGTTTAGTCAACTTTAAACCAATCAGACAGGCCATGCGTCTGCCCTCCAGCAGATGAAATTCCTCTGTATCGACGTATCAACTCTCTGCTCGTACGTCGTGCTCAAAAGTATGTAATTTCCTACATGCATACTCTACATGCATGCGCACGTTGGTTTCAAATGATATCTGTAGAGTGTGATATATGCTTCATACAGCTGTTGGTTGCTTCGATGTATACCCCGTTGTCTTCGGTCACACCAGCAATCTGTAAAGTACTGTGGTCACAAGGCATTTTGTCTGCACCCCCCCGCGTCGAGATGGTTCGTAGACGGGAAGATAATTTCGTGTCGACAGGCGGTTCTGCGAGGATGACGGTTCAAAAGTTTGAGATCTGTCTACGAGGGAGGGGGAGCCAGAGTCACACTCTACGGGCGCCCGGCGAGGGGAAACAGACAAAGCCTATCAGTGGTGACTCTCTTCAGGTCCAAGTGGAGCCCGAGGTAGCTGCACCTTGAAAACACCAAAAAATTACAGGTTTTGGAGGGTATGTGCCACGCTTAATGCGCCAGGCGCACTTTTTTGGGGGGATTTTCATCTACACAATACCGCTCGTGATTTGCGTTTTCAACTTGGCTTCAAAATATGACGTTTCTCATTGCGGACAATGTCACATATGGGTTACCGATCAAATTCTGGGTCCGGAGGTTACGCCGTACTATTTTGTTGCCGACTTCGTAACAGTGGCGAAAGAGATACAACCATTATAACAGTCAAGCCCCGTCCTGATTCCGTCCTGCGGGCATTGAAGCAAAGCATCGAGCTCAGAGCTGTTCCGAGCCAGTGCTTGCTGTATCAAGCCCGATATCTTTTTCCTGTCGGAGCTCCGACACAGTTAGGAGTTACACAGTACCTGTACGTTGACCTCCAGCAGCATGCAACTATATTGGCCTTGCTGTGCCGGCTGAAGGCTGGATGGCGGGTACGCGTTGATTTTTCTAAAGGCTTCGGTTGGAACGGGTGGAGTCACAGAGTTCCTCGTGTGAGGAGCCAAAGACAAATACTATGGTACGGTACCACCTATCGCAGCAGCAGTCATCCTCACCAGATACACCACTAGAAGCGATATCACGACGAGCGCCAACACGGCCACAGTCGCCAGGATAGAAAACATCCACGCTTTGAAGTTTGTTGAGCACCGGTGGCACTGGTTTGCCGCTCCTCTGCCGTAGCCAGAAGAGCACACTCCGCACTCTAAATATTCAGACATCATGCAAAGTGTTGGGAGCACAGAGATAAAGGGAGGAGGAAATACCGTCGGCATACTTAACCCAAAACAAATACGCAACATGTTCAGGGTGCAAGATCTTGTGTTTATACATCACAGACACGAGCACGATGACTTTGGTTTGGTCGATGAACGACTATTTGATTAACCAAACCCAAAGGGTGCAGGCCAACAACAAGCCGGAGCTGAGGTGTACAACGGCCATGAAAAACTCGCGACCCGTTCTTCGGCACATATGGCGGAGAAACCGTACCAGTACAGCCCAAAATACAACAGTTTGTTTGGTTGCAAGACGCTGCAGTTGAGGTTGCAGGCATCATACATCCACTCTACTCCCCCATTCTGTCTCCTGAGGCGATGGAACACCAATGTCACATGATGCCCCCACTCATTCGGCAAGGTTACCGAAGTCGTGTACCACGGCGACCGTGAACCCACGCTAGTGTCAGATGTGCGATGTTTGGTTTATCCGTCTCATTTGAATAGCCTCAGTTTTGCTAAATATCGCGACCTACAAGAAGCGAAATATACTAAGCACAGCGTACATGAGACGATGCAGTTTTGGAGCCGAATCGAATCGCAACGTTTCTTTGAAAGAGATTTGTCTCAGGGGTAGCAGTGTTTGTCACACTTGTTCCGGATGCTTGGGCTCCTCAAAACAATACGTACAAAAATTGTCGTAGCGTACCTAGGTTTAGGATGGGCACTTACGAAGGTAGATAAAGACCAACATTTCTCGCTGTTCCTCGCTTTGGCGGCCCTACACCTTATCCAAGTGATGAAATCCTCGAAAACGCATAATGAAACCTGCTGCGCGATCTCACGGCTTTGGCAAATACAACATCATACTGAGTAACAAAAATGTCGTCCTAACGATTTGGGCTCGGCATATTGAGAACTGCAGTCATATTTGTGGGACAAACCGAAAAATGGGAAGTACATTATCGACAAAGCCGGACTCCGACATGACAAGTGTTGAGGGGCGTCGCCTTGAATAATTCGAATTAGCCAATTGGTATGCCTATCGTATTTAACGAAGATTTGGGATCGGGAGGAACTTTGGGTGTTTCTTTATACCGGTGTCTTAGCGTAAGGTGTACAACGAGCTGCTCATGTAATTGGCGTCATAAACGTTATGGGCGACCCCTGCCGAGACACGAAGTTTACGGAGCACATAACCTAGTACAGAGGCACCCATGACGGCCAGCCTGAGCGGATCCAGGAAGCGCGAAAGATTAACACGGCGCGCGGCCACTCACTTGGTCCTTCGTAGCCATCGATGCAGTAGTCGTCCACACATGAGACATTAGTGCCTCCGGCGCATGCGTCCTAAGAAACAGGGAGTCAGCGTTGAACGACCATAACAGCAAGAGCACATCATACGATAACATCGTTGTCAGCAAGATGCCATGATACGACCAACCAACTCTCGACGACATACCCTCATACGACAGGAAGTAAACCTCGTACAACGAGGACAGTAAAGCAAAGAGAAAGTGAGCGAAAGGCATGCATGTGTTGGAACGAGAAACGCAGTTAGCATGCAAGCGTATTTTTATGTGACTTGCATGTGGGGCTCAACAGCGGCATGGTATCACGTACATTAGCGGGGATATCACGAGGGGACCCCCAGCACACGTCAGGGGAGATCGCAATCGCGATTGTCTTTTTAAACCTGAATTTCGTGCAGCCTTGTGCATGAGGGAATTTTTCAAAGATTCATCTGTGACTGCTGCAAGTTCCAAACCTTCATGACTCTGGGAACAATACCTTGTTTTTAGACATGAAAGCACACCCGTTATTCCATAGATCCACATATTTTGGCAGAGGGATATCAAAGCCAGTGAAGAACAACAAAAATGATTTCGACATGAATAAAAACCTTGAACAACGTCATGCAGAAATATGTGTTTTGCTTTTTCTCAGGACACTATTAATAATGCTGCCAGCATATATAGCAGGCCATCCTGCTCCCCGGCCCCTATCTATGTGAAAACGTTACATTCGTATCGCGAGAAGAAGTCCACAGTACTTTCGCTTGTCCACTCGCAGTAAAATGCATTTTTCGACGCAATACGCTTCTAACTAATCAAGTGTTTGCGATTTGTTTATTGTTACTTTGACTTCTACAATAATTCTCCTGAGGTGAGTTTTAGGGTAAATTTTTCTCAAGCAAGGCATGAAGGTACTTCAGCGAACTCAGGATTTCATTCAAAATTGCGGTAATTTTTGGTCATCTGTTTTATTGGCCTACACGAACCAAGCATTATCTTGACCCAAAACGCATTTTAACTCTCAAAGGACAAAAGCACCGAGCTTTTTTTTCCCATGCCACGATGCTGTACGCATCACGACAACCGCTGTGAGCACAGATGCTCGAGAGGTGTAAGTTGCTCAAGCATGTAGCCCGCACGAGCGGCGTTGGATTGTGCCAGCGGGCCGCTGCTAGGGTACACGCTTTTGCCCGCTACGTGACGAGAATGCGTCGAGCCTACAAAAGGACTCGTACTCGTGCTCGTACAGTCTTGCTCGTAGAGCGCCACAGCATGACAGCTCGTGTATAGTTTCGAAAACAACCATACTGCGGAAGCAGCAGCACCAGCGGTGGCGGAGCGGAGAGCGCTGGCGCCGTGGCGTGTGTACGCTGCGCGAAGCAGCACCACCAGCAGGAGCAACAGAGCATAACAGCAGCAGCAATCTAAGATTGGGAGGTTCTTGGCGCTTGTGCTGACGCTGATTATCTTCGTCGCTCAAACTGATGCTGTCCCTAGATGCCGCTTGTTGTGCTGCTGCTTGCAATCGTGGGATGGCAGTGGTGGTATCGCGGTCAGCTCTGCCGCCGACACCGTTGCTGGGCAGCCGTACTTACTCGCACGCTGTTTTTTGTATTCGTTCTTATTTTGTGTGCCGCGTTGCCTTACCTCCACATTTCCCTTTCTGTTTTTGGAGGCGTCGCCTGCAGGATATAAATTTACCTCACTCGCAAACACACGGATATCAGGCAGGGAAGGAAAATCACATCTTCAGCGAAACCAAAGTTGTTTAACCACCTCTGTCGCAAACACTCTATTGACTGTTTGTTATAAATCCTGACTTAGTCATTTCTTGCGCCACCATGAAAACAAAGTTGGGGCAGTTTTTTTCATCTTGCGGAGGTAACCACTTGACCACCGAGGCGACGCATTCACGCGCCGTATGCGTGAACAAGCCCGGATCAGGTTGACGCCCTTTCCAAAGCTTTCATGGGAGAGAAATAATCCTGTTATCCTGAAGCGACAAAATATGAAACAATAACAGGCATCGCGTTCTAAGAGTGATACCGTAATGGTCGTCTCGGACAAGGTATTGGTATGGGCCTGCGACTAGTACCAGAATCAGACAGGACTGCAATTCTTGGCGTAGTTGCTCTTGAGGAGTGATTTGGAAACAAAGTCGACCACGAATATTAAATATGAGGTATATTCACGCCCCGTCCACAGCATCAGTCGTCCGGTAAACAGAGCCGCAGGACAGAGTTGCGCTTCAAAGAGAGGCAAAGAAGCACGTGAATATATCACGCATTAGGCGCAAGACCTGAGGACAAACCTGTATCTACCTGTGAAAGTAATTTGCATGACACGCCGCTTCACAGGTGAGCGGGTGGCTCGAAACAACGAATGACCCATATCAAAACAATCAAGATGAAAACGACTGCAAGCAAGCAATCGAGTTTCGATCTGTAAACAAGTAAGCAGGGGCACAGCAACATATCGTTTTGGCAAACCGACTATGAATGGATATAAGCTCTCTCACTCTAGATTTACGGTACAAAGTCGTCAGACGTGATAGCAATTCCTGTTTCGAACACACGAAGGTTGTGCATGCATGGCCCAAGCGATTGTGATATGTTTGGTCCTAAGCTTGACTGCGCTTTTCTCGTCGGTGTTCAGGTGGAAGCTCAACAACCTCCATGAGTGAGGAGGCTTACAACACGTCGAAAAGCGTTTTTACCTACACAACGTCGCGCCCGCATTTGCCTGTCGTACGCGTGTTTGGCGCATGCCATGTTCGATGTGAGTGAAATTCCCTGGAAGACGTTTTCAGCCGGTCGGGGTTTTCTTGGGCCACGAAGGAACTGTACGATGTCGTTGGATTACCCTTGTACGTTGGACCTCGTGATCAACTGTGGATGGCCTGTACATACGTCGTTGGATTGGTCAATATATTGAAAGCCAAAATTCATATTCTCAGCCCACAAATAGTGTGGAGCTGAATATATGTTAGGAGTCTCACGAAATAACCCTTTCCAGACGTACCTCGTTGGAGCACGTGCGGACAATATATGATGACAAATTAGCCCGCCAGTATCCCTCGCTCACGGGCAACGTCCGAATTGTGACACCGGGCTTCCCACATTCCACTCCCTGTGAATCCCAGATATGTGCGAAAAATCCGAAAATGTTTGTGATAAAACTGAACAATATAACGCGGGGAATATGGATGATAAGATGTCACAGAGATGCCCAGAGGGGGCAGGATGTTGAGTCGACCAAACGTTCAAGAGTTATTGTACACCGTTTGATGATACGTGAAATCTCAGTCAAGGCCATTCGAGCACAACCATACTGCCCGGGCGGTGGGAGAGGCAGGGGGAAGAGGGGGCAAAAATCGAACCACTGCTGTATGTATCAAATCGAAGTTCGTTTCAACCAAACGGTGATGTTTACTTTTATTGGGCTAACTGGTATCAAACGAGTAATGTGCCATGAGCAACACGAAGAGGTAATACCGGAAAAGTTTCAATTGAACAAAAGTATATATCAGGAGTGATTATGACGGTGATTATGGCGTATCCCGAACAAAAAAGCCCAACAAATACAGTAGTTACTGTTCATAGTCAAAGGCAACTCTAGAGCGATTTGTCCTTTATAACTTTCATCGATGATATTCATCACAACGAGATGTATCCGTACCAAAATAATTGGTCACACGGATCGATTAACACCCGAATGGTTATTTGGGCACCATCTTGACAACTAACTTTTTTGCGTATTACGTGTTTGCTGGGTATCCACTGTGATAGATGCACGCGACCTGGCATCATTGGAATGTACAAGCAACCTTACGATACTCGAAATTATCCATATTATACGACACAGGTACGGACACGGTTTGGACAGATGTGTCTCGTTCGATTAAGCTCCGTAACCCAAACAATTGCGGCTACGAGTATTATGTACAACATAATGTTCCTATTGTACGCAAACTGTGTGGATTATTCTCAAGCTGCGGTTGCAGTATTGGTTTCTTACCCGGTTTGGCGCGTGCTGCAGAAAACAATGGCACATAAGGGGCTGGCCATACATGTTACTATACACTTCAAACGAAGGTCTCACGATATTATCCGGAATATAGCTTGAAAAAGAAACTCGACCAATCTTGAGAAGCTTGAATCCTCAGGATAAACTCCTTGTGTCAATATATTGTTCGAAGGACCGACGGAGTGCTCACTTGGGAAGCTAACCACGTGTATAAACTGTTCTCGGCCAACCGAATACATCCTTCATGTGGCCTCGATGAATAGCTTTTTTGATAGTTTGTGGTCGCCAGAAGTGAGCCCTACATTCGTGTATGCTACGTGTAAATTCACTCTTGAAAGGATGACCACATCTCTTAAACCGCAAGATAGCCACGCACCCCGGTTTCCCCCTGCACCACGTCGCTGCAGAGTTTGCATTCGTCGTCCGGGTCTCTGTTTCCATTCATTGTGTCGTTCCAGACCTGCCCGGTCTCGCAGTGAAAGAAGGTGACGTCAAAAGACGCCGAGTGTGCAACGGTCGTCCCAATTCCGCCCGCGTTAAACGTGACGGATGTATTTCCGTCGAACCTTGAGCTTGGCAGAGTTACTACCCATACGACAGTGCTGCAGGTGGAGGTATACACAGAGGCCGACGCAGTGACAGTATAGACAGACGCCGACAAAGTTACGGACGATGTACATACATACATGAAAACTACAAGCAGCGATTGTGATTCAATGAAAGATGTGCACTGTTGGCCTGCCTTGTCTTTACCGATGAGCTCCGACCAGTCGGTCAAATACAGCGACGTCTAAATACTCTGACCAACGCTTCTGGGTGTTTTTTTTTTATCCGGAAGCCAGGGAAGGCAATCAGGGTATCCAATATATCCGAGGTCACTGGCAGCTATAGACGTGCATGTCGAGAGACGAAACGATGAAGAGGCCACAACGAGTTTTTTCGTTCATCAACGTGATAAATGATCATCGCATACCTTTGGTTAGCACAAGGACTACGATTCATCGTACACTATGGTTTTACATGCTACGTATGATCACCACGCGGTGATGCCGCCGTCGCCAAGTATATCAAACAAGCAGTCCTGAAAACGTCAAAGTGACTTTTCGTTATCTATTCCATATCCGACATATGCCGGTCAGGCGCGCCCAGCATACGTAAAACTCCGAGAATAAGCAGCGAGCATCGGCAGATTGCTTATCACAAGTACCGATAACTCCCCAGGGGTGAGGACCGCATGGATTGCGAGTACTGCGATCGTCAGCCGTGCGGACCGCGATTTGGTTTTTCAAGTTGTTCAATCAAGAGTCAAGAGTAGGTTGACACCCAATTCTGCGAATGCCCCATACACCCACAAACGCTGAAAGTTGTAGAATACGCAGTGATGCCTATATTGGGGGCTTCGTGTAGTAGGGTGCGGCATTTGTGCGAGTTAACCACGGGCCGATAATAATGCACTTTATGAAGTTGCCTGCAAGGTTGCGTATATAACGACATTTGAGCACAACGTACTGCAAAAGAAAAGTACCTGGTGGATTTTATCCTGAGTATAGTGGGGTATCGGGTGTTCGATCGTCTGCAAGATGCAGTAACGGCGATGACAGCGATACTGTCGGCTTGAAAAGCAAACTCGATTCTAGCTCACTTATACACGCTTCAAAACGATAACAATGCATTTCGATCGATTGGAGAGATATCCGCTATTCTCCCGGCGAAAGATGATGTTCCTTTTGGGCTCATACGGGGGTCAAGGGAAAAAGCAGTTACTCTGCTCGTCGTTTCCGAGGGGCTCTCAAATCGGGCCCCTTGCTGTGCTGTCTTTCTGCGCGTCATGAATTCCCCAGACCAGACATGTCACACTTGTATCGTACTGCGTGCTCACCTTTTGCCCGGAAGCAACAGCCCTGACGACGGAAATATGGTCCAGTTCATCTTGCTTGTTTCGTCAACGAATAGCTGCGGCAGCGCCGATATATTCCAAATCACACCACTTGGATTTCCGCCACGAGGCCCGACACCACTTCCCTCCCCATTACGTGAGGAAGAATTCGCAACGAATGTGGCGTGCGATAAGTGCAGTTCCCCCTCGAGCATACGAGGGAAAAAAGTTGTGTTTGGCTTCACTTGGAGATCCAGGCCCAGCTTGGCCGCACCTCCATCAACGCACCTCTGGTACAAACAGTTATTTTTTTAATGTGCGCATGAACGTGTACAGGTAGGCGGTGAGCGGACAGGTCAGTGCTGCGAACACGATTTAGGTTCTGGTAGATCAAATCAAAACAGTGGTTCGGTAGACGGCGCGGAGACGACGAGGTGAGTCCCGAAAGAGTGAACTATTGTCGGAAGTAACAGCCACGACGCGCCAGCTGAGTTTTTGAAAATGGACAGAGCACGCGAGAACACACTGCACCTGTATCGTCGACGCCGCACGACACGCACGCACGAAATGTAGGTTGCTACAGGCTGGTATTTTGAACGATTGCGTCGGTATACGCATAGTCCAACTGATGAGGGATTCCGCCGGAACGTCAGCAGAGCATCCCTTCGATGCATGCCGATCGAACTTTATACGTGAGCCTGGACACATTCAAGGTTGACATCATGAGTGCTACCAATGTAGTCCTCTTTCACGTGCCTGGGTATATACAGCGTCCGCGTGTCATAGCGTTTTTTCCTCGTACGTTCAATTCCCAAGGAGATAGCATGACGCAACTGTTGCAAGGATACCACTATTCACAGTATTTATGGTGGTTGTCGATGAGGTCGCAACGAAATAACCCAGTTAAATATGCATGCGTACTCGCGATGGCCCCCCGAATTAATGAGGATTGCCACTAAAAGTGCATTGGTCCACCCACCCCAAACAAGTGGCTTCCATAAAAGGGAATCGCGCGGTAAAGTTTGCTGTTTTCGAATGAACTTGATATGACGGCTTGAGCTCATGTGATCGGCAATGCGTGGTAGGGTGATAGCAGTAGCACCTTTGTGTGAGGACTAGCGCGGATGGATGCTGATCGGGCTAAGCAACAACCGTATTTCTACTCGCGCTTCGGGCGAAACATGGAGATCCTCAAGTGAGGAGCTCCGAATTGTTTCGCGCTAGCCCTATCGGGGCATTGTTCCAGCCAGTAACCCCGCGGCATAACGAGTGATGGCATATGTTCTTAGCTTCTCAGACGGAAAGACCACTCACAATTTTCAAGAACATCACACCGAAGATGATCTGTTCGCGCGCCATAAAAGGACCTTGGTTGGCGCTAGACCCGGAAACAACTGCAAGTCTTCAAACTAAAATTTCAATCGGTTGTCGCCTATTTCTCATCATCAGCTGCCAGTCAACACCACGCAGAGCTTTAAAGCACAACCCCTTCCGCGGTATCGATCCAACTTTCAGAGCTAAGCCCAACACACAAATAGATTTCACGAATGAATTCGCACGATAGAGGTCGGGTTCAAGATAGTTGGGCAAACGTAGATATGTAGTCAAGGACCCCAGTAGATAACACATGATCCCCTGTAGGATTTCGAAGCGAAATCAAATCACCTGCAGAACGCTGTGAAAACTCAGGCTCGGAATTCATCTGATTCCGCTTTTAGTTTTGCGACGACACCGGGATATGGCCGGAAGGCAGGCTGATAAGCAGACCCGATTATGGACTCCAGACCCATAAACCCCCCCCTATGATCCGTAGTATCTACATTACGAATGTTACGAGAGGCAAACACGACCAATATCAAATGCCCAAAGACTCGATTCAGGTTAGGGTTAGGCGATATCACACTATAAATAGTAGCGGTGTCATTTGTAGGCCATAAATCAAGCATTTATCTTCTTTCCTTTTGTTTTCAACGTCTGTACAAGATCTGCATCGTGCATATCCGAAACATGAAAATCGTGCTATTATTAGGTTGTGCATTTTATATATATATAGGGAACCAACCGGCAACATGAGCTACAACAAGCAAAACAATATCATAAACTGATCTATCTTCTGAACGACCACAGCCAAGAAAAGTGGAAACAGATGATCAGTCCATGATGTGCAGAACAGTGAAGCTGTGGAGATTAAACGAAAGGGTACATATCACGCAAGCATGCATGGGTTTACCGGTGTCGGCGTGCACTTGCGTGACGCAATATTCGCAATTGATTTTCACTTATATGCGTGACGCGGACAGGCGTGCGTCGGACGCTCCAGAAAACGTGCGATGCGTCCCGTAATTTCAATTTGCCTTCAACATGAAATACTACTACTCGCTCGCTATTGCCAGAGAAGTACCATCGTTTGGGTTTGTGTTCGGAACGAGTGGATTGTGAAAGCGCCGTCAGAGTAGCGCCTTGCCTTTGCGCTTTCTTCCCGATCCGACGAAAACATTGTACCGACTTCGTGTGATAATATATGGTGTGTTTGCTGTTCAGTTAGGCTGCAACCGCAGGCCAGTACATAGGGTGGGCTGATACCTGGCAACATAATCCGTCCGCGCACCAGGTACGATAAACACGACATATGTGGGACGATGAGCGTATCTCTGATCGATCAATATGGTTGGGCTTGCCGAGCTCGAGAACCTAATATCGTTGCAACGACATCTTGGCCTTGTTTCATTATGGTTGATGAACCACACAATCTCTGGAATTGATCATCGGGTCGTCCGTTTCAGCTTTCTGAAGCATCAGCTCTGTGGTGGGTTATAGAGACCCAAAACTGCAATAAAGTGAGAAGCATCAGGAAAGCTACTTACTAACGTACCGCCTGATTTCCCGCTCATCGAGGCCTACCTCTTTCGACGTCGACTGTTGCAGGTAGCACTCGCAGTAGACTCCCAGGTCGCCTTCCAGACACGCAGACCCTTCGACACAAATAGTGTGCTTATCCAGAGTATCATAATTATCTGACGAGGACTTGTCTCTCCCGTCTACAACGTCTCGGCAAGTGACATTAGCGTTTGTCAGTATGTCCGCTGTAGGTAGTTCTGCAGCTGACGAACTTGCCTCTGCGAGCGCCCTGTCTGCATCGCGCCAGTGTCGATTTATTGAGATCACGATTGTGGGGAAGGAAAAGTGTTAAGGAGGAAAGAGATGAGACAAAGAAGGGGAGGGGGGTGTATGGTACTAACGTGTGTTGGGTCGGGGGAACACGGCACGGATGGGCATCAACAAGCGGGGAGGGGCATGGAAGGTGTACTACCAGATCCAAAAAGTATGTGCATAAACTGGTCGCCCGCCTGTGCACGCACATGGTTGGCTTCATAACGAGTGTAAATGAAATAAAAGCAGACATAATGTCTGATTGAATGCAGGAGTAAATGCGCCGTCAAACACACACGAACATATGAGCATAGGTTGCTGTACGCACAGTTCTCGTCCCCGAGCACGGTGTTCCTGATGACTACCGTCGATCCTGGCTCTGTGTAGACCAGTGGCGAGGCCTTGCTACCGCTGAAATCACAGTCGTCCAAGAAGAGTGTACCTTCGCTGAAAACGACCGCCTAAACATGAACAAATAAACGGGAAGGTGGGATCCGTTGACCATCGTCAGATTACTCAGAGGATTCTAGAATCCACCTAAAGAACCCAAGACTGGATCAACCCTGCTGTCGATATTTCTGTGTCGACGTGGTATGGGAGTGTGCGTATTCTAACAGCGTATTCAATGTGTACGCAGACTGATACTGCTACACTGTGTCGGTCCATGACGCTAGTGGCACGCGCTTGACATAGTCATAGTGTAGTCACTGACGTAGCTACAATTTACAATCTAGAGGACGCTAGAAGCATGGCTAAGGGCGTATTGTTATACATAGCACCAGTCAAAACACTGCGAGCGCTGGCAACGCCGTGTGTGCATGTGTTGCGTTTTATAATGACTAGGCGATGAACACCTTTTTTTGTGACAAGGTCAATGACAGGTGAATATTGCGCCTGATGACAAGATGCAGTGTAGTGCGACACAAACAACATACTGCGGGCCCATTCATGTGGAGAACCGGCATGCACTCGAACAACCGACCTCTCCCTGGAACCCTACGAATGAGGTGTCCTCAGCCTTGTATGAAGAATCGTCGTCCACTTGAACGGCGGAAATGTCGGACGATTTCAGGGTGTCCTTAAACTCCACCTGCATCCCAAAGCGCCACAACACCACAGACGGACAACAAAATTTGCATATCCCAAACGACCTGCCGCTGTATTCAACGGTTGCCTATTAGTACATGCGGTGTTTGAACAGACACTACCGTCGACCGAGTTTCATTATCCAATAGGAATACCGTTACTTCTACGTACAAGGAAATCGTGCATCGCCTAACTCGCGCTTTGCATCTCATTAGCATGCATCATGTCAATTGCTTCGAAGCAATGGAGTGTGTTCTGCGGTGACCTGAGTGGCTTTGCGCAGACAAAGGGTAAATGCAACAGCGACATAGGCCCAGAGCCTACTCTCGTGAGATTTTACAGGCGATTCGATCCGGTACATGACGGCCGTAAACGTGATGGACCGTCCGTCAAATATCCCGATTACCTCAGGTGTCCATTGCTGAACTTAAATTTCAGCCTAACGGTCCGCGATTACAGTTTCAATGTATGTGCCTTAACGAAGTAAAAAAAGCGGGTATCAGGTTACCACGAAAAAAGGGTTTCAAATACGAAATGGATACAGGTGCGCATTAGACGTTGAATGGTGGGGGGAAAACGTTTACACAGGAAATACAAAAACTAGGCCCTGCATATCGCAGGCTAAACGAAGAGATCTTTTGGAACTGTCAACATGAGCCGACCCTTTCATGTTCAATTCGCTGCTGCGCTCAGACGTAAACGGTGTTTGAACTACTGCCCTCTATACCTAAGCACATGATTTACGTTCCTAAGACGTATATGAAACAATTCTTCCACCCATTCAAAATACGTTGGGAACCTCCGCTGGGCAGCATCTGCACGCCTAAATATATTTTTGATATAAACGTACGACCACTGTCGCACCGTGCGGCCCCAAAGCTACACAAAACATGCGTGATATGCCTGCTTGGCTGCTGCTTGGCAGAAAGAAGAAGGTATGGCTCGGGCGTCAATTCCGTTGGTGTGTACGGTAGCCATCCCCATACCGACACGAAGTGATGGGGGCGCACAAAGATCACCTGGCGAATGGCGTATGTTCACGTTTTATGCCTAGAAAGTAAGCCAACCGGGTGTGCCGGGTAAAACTGTTCACCACTGCAGGCCGTCAGAGTGGATCTGGGGTGACTGGCGTTATGGTACAATTGACGGTGCGCAGTGCGGCGGACTATTCAAACAACTATACGTAGGTGCTGATGTGACTCGTCGCCTCCGTCTACTAACGTGTTTTTTAGCCACGAGGGAGGGGCAATCAATTCAACTTCAAGCACGATTTTGATCATATTTCGCAGCGCGCGGAGTAACTAAAATAATGCTATTCGCACCTGAAAGGTATGAAGTTCGCTGCCATCAACCAGGAACATGACACTACCACGAGCGACGACGTTGTCCACGACGGAAATCCCACGAAGTGTCACCTTTGTCTTGTCTCTAGCGTAACTTAATCGCAGCGAAACGCACGATGAAACGAAAGAGCGAAAACCTGTTGTGTGATCTGATGGTCACGGAGTCGTGCGTACGTCACATTGGAGTCTTTTGTTGCCAGGTCGCTCGAAGCACCTCAATCCCGTGAGCGTGTAGACTTTTTTGTCCACGAAATACCAGTGATTATGAAAATTGGTATAAAACGTGTATGCCTGTTATCATAATTTATATAAACCACCACCGGGGGACTGTTTTGCACACCATGGTTGCGAAAAAAAATGTAACAAGTTCAAAAAAAAAATTTTTATGCTGGTGTGTACCAGGCATGACCTAGCTCAGGTCACAGGGTGAGCGCCCCTTATATTACTTCTTGTATAACACGTTCCCCGAGATGGAGCTGTACTCACGCAGGCCTTGCACGACAACCCGCAGCTGGAGGCTACGACTACGAAACGGTGTATGTGGATGCGCTGTAACTAAAAGCCTGCTCATTACCTTGCGCGAACAAAATACTCGTTCTACGAGAGAGCTGTTAACAGCATATTTCTTCTAAGCTGTTTGCGGAATGACGGTGCACGGCGTTCCGTTACCCAAAATCGTCGGAATGGCAATCATTGCTTCCAAAAAAAAAACATTTTCTTGTATTCTTGGGTCATGAGAGTATTCATCCGCATGGAGTTTGATCTATGTGACTTTAGTTTCCAGGTACGATATGTAGCTCCTCGAGTGGGCAGCCTCGGAGAGATCTGGGTGAACCTTTATCGCCGAACGCCTCAAAACATGCAAGAGCCCAATAATAGTAAGACGATGGGTCACTCGCCTTAGTAGCATCAACTTGGTACAACAGGATATAAGGTCCTTATGCCGTAGCAGCAATCCATCACATTAAATACGCCATGCGTCAGACGACAACTAAACGATGGGGGTGGCACCTCTTGGCCCTTTTGCATTGTTGTGGTGGGACTCCCGAACTGAAAACACATCCAGCATCGTTAATGTTAGCCCTAGTGTTTTTCAAATGCCTTCAGGTGACCAAAGGTATTGTACGTCTTTTTTAAGGGGACCCAAAAACCCTCGAAAATGAGATGTCAAGCGCCCGCCCGTACGCGTTTTCGCAACATAGGCATCCGACTTGGAATCAGAATGATTTATTTGCGACCACTATTCATATTTCGTAGCTGAAGAATTACTGATGCAAATTTACACAGATCCCAAGCTTTTCAGCCCTTTTCGAACTTGTTGGACCCAATAACGTGTACTACTCATTATTTGAACAAGGGTTCAGCCCCCGCAGAATCTTCGACGACGTCACTGAAGAGAAATGTATTCCGCCTGCAGACCAGATATCTGTATATATGGGGTGAAGGTCATTTAATCATCGGAGATGCAACCATGCGCAATGCTCTTTTGCGTAACACAAAATATTTTACAGCCTTCGAGCGCCTTTTGCGGTAGTCGCTCGCAACTTTGAGTAGATAATCGCGTCTTGTAAGTGATTTCTGGGAGTGCACGACTGTCTTTAGGCATCCCCTACATCCCCACATATCCCATCAGAAGCATCTCTCAGTTTCGCGGTCGGTAGTTAACCGTGAGGAGCTACGGTTGTTGGTACATGATATGTCAACGTTCAGAAAGATATGTGTTTCGTCTGATTTGTGTGCACCAATTTTGACCTAATTTTGTTCCCTAGAGCACCTCTGTGTCAAAGTGAAGGTCTCTTTGTGTGGAAGAGGTGATACACAATCTCGCGAGAAATATAAGCAACTGTGGAGAACGTTTTTCAAGTCACCGTCGATGTCTGATGAACACGCACCAGATGAGGTCTTTTACCCAGCGTTTGAAGCTAACGATGTGTTTACCGTTTCCGATGCAATGTCGATATACAAGAGCTACTGGAAATCCGAAGAACAAGAGACGATTTAGTCCTTACATAGACTAAATGAACACCGGCGTCGAATGAGGTACTGCTTTCAGTATGATTGGAGGCTCTCTTACGGAACGATGGTCAGATCAAACCGCAGTAATATGTGACAAGCGTGTCACAAGGCTCAGAAGGACATCGTGGACGAAAAAAAAAAAACATAACCGAGTGCTGCAGAAAAAACAAGGGCGAGCGCTGCACTGGATCATCTCGTATACTGTAGGTTGGTGTTGAAAAAACGTTCTAAGGTGGCGTCATACCAGACACTTTCTTTTGGCGGGACATTCTGTGCAGTGGGTGTCCACAACCTTCGGCTTTCCACCGTTTTACGAAGGAAAATCGTTGGTGCGATCTGTTTTTCAGTGCAATTCTTTCACACGGCATAGCATCAACAGTCAGTGCCCCTGGAAAACGGACAGCGGTAATAATCAACAAGCCCACAGGAGGGGTTTTCTCGTGTAACAGAGCGACTGGAAAAAGACTAGGGAACCTCTCCACGTTCTAAACTACGTGTAACAATCCAGTTGTCAACATGCATCAAAAAGGCTTCACGGAGTAGGTAACAGAACCGTTCCACGTTTTGAGGAAGCCGGTAAACTTGAGTTGCTCACACGTAGTCAGCATCGTCGATGTGTTAGTCCACTAGAAAATACCAAGGTTTGCTTGCTCAAGATAGTATGAGTCCAACTCTAAACCAAGTCCGAGCCAAATGCACTTGCATGATACGGTTGTCATTTATAAACACTCGTTTCGTAGACGCCGGACTGCTTCTAACCAATTTTACAGACATCGTAGAAAATCGTCGGCGTTTTACGGTGGACGGATGCGATCGTACCGATGCACGAAATTGGGTTTGACTGATGCCTTACGATCCATGTACCTGAGCCCAATTACAGACTCTGGAAGAAATATAAGCACGGATCTCAGCGTGTATTCCACGCGGTACGATCAACACTGGATAAATTGACGAACAGTTTGCTAACGAGATTGAGTCGTTTGTTGGTTACGAAGAGCGACTGAGTCAAAACGTAATATGCAAAAAAAATACCTGTACCCTTATCTCAGAACGCTCATGTAGTATTAAATAGTGAATAAGTCATGTCAACCTTACATTTGCAGAAGAGACGGGGCGACGAAAAATGTGACCCCGTAGAAATTTTTCCAACCGCGTTTATCAGGTTCGTCTCGATACTTCTTCACTTTTTTTCGTCCATCCCGTTCATTATCTTCGCCCTATTTCTCTCCCTCTTCAATCAGTCGTAACTCTAATCCGGGGTCACTAAGTAGGTTCTTCTCCCTCCTCCCCACTACGGTACTTGCCTTGCATTTTTATCGCGAGAAGGTTTTAGCACTTTCTTCCCTTGTCGACTTGCGTCGGAATACGCCTACCCACGCAGCGATAGCGCTCTCAGCAACTGGTTCCTTTTTTGAAAAAATAAAGTCTCACCGCGGTGGGATTTGAACTTGGGTACCAATGCTAGTGTTCTTTGCAGCTGACCACTAGTCTACCGGGGCGACCGGCTTAATGGCTTATTTCAAATGTTTTCGATGGGGGACCCGAAACGGCGTTGTCTAGCACGCGGACTGTTTCTCGGTAATACAAATACCGACAATATATATTTTTTTTTGCTAATGACCCCCGTCCGAACTCACTCGGAACAAGGACAAACTCGTGGTTACCCGCAGGCATAGTGCACCGTTGAGATACGGGCATACCTTAATGATGGAAGGGATACATCTTGACTCTCAGACTATGCCACACCTCGGGAACACAGTACAAGGGGGTTTTCGGCTGGTCCTTCGGCTCCAATGGCGGAGGTGCCATACTATGGAGTTCGCGGAAGTGATCGTGCACTACATGTACACGAGTAGCACGACGTTGACATGGCGCACTAGAACCTACCGTAGGTGAAACCTTTTGACGAATCAGTCGACATCGTCGATATAGTATAGTAGTAGTTCGATAGAATGTGAGGCGGAATTGGATCGAACTCCAATCAGTTGAGCTTTGTTTTTCTTCCTATGACATACGATTTGGCCAGACTACGATTCACAGGATTTGTTGCGAACCTTGATTACGAGATTTTCTTTACTTCAAGTTGACTCACAGTCTTTTTCGTAATGGGAGGAAGAAAAATGGCAACGAAGCATTGTCCATTAACGAGGGGGCTCGCCTGATGAGCTAGTTAGCCTGAATACACATACTAGGTTTACGTATTTGATATCGTGTAACTCTATCTGATTCCATCGTCAAGTTTGATTAACCTTACCTAGAGTTCCTCACGTGAGGAGACCCCGTCATTTCCTTTTATTCTGGTGACCGGTATCGTGGCACGGCAGGCCAGATTTATCAGGGCACAAACACAGTCACTGGACGCACGCACTCACATGGCGGGCCCAGCCAACGCAATGTTGTCAACAAGGTGGCATTCCCACTTTACGACAGCACCATCGACAGCGTAGATAGCACCGCCGTCGACACCCTCGCTCTTCGAGATGGACGCCCCCTCGCATGACACCGTCCCGCTCCCATCTTTGTACAAGAACCCTCCGAAGTCAGCCTTGTTCGAAATGAACTTCCCTCCAGTTATCTGGTTTGACATCAAAAGAGATTGGAAATCGATGGAATGCTCACAAAAACAAAGATCGCAGAAGAGGGTAGACGGAGCGTATAGGCAACTGTCGTTTGCGTACGAGTATCACGTTAGAGACCAAATATCTTGGAAGGAATCCGGTACCCATGATAATATACACCGTCAGAGTGCATACGCGGGGTCTGGACGAGCAAATCGTCGGCACCACCTGTAAAGCCTCCTTTCTATATCTTACTATCGGATATGCGACCACGACATCACCTGCAGTTGCGTCCAAAAACAAACGTTTTACAGACAAAACAGAAACCGTGATACCCCGTGGACGCGACGCAGAAGGAACATAAGGCTACCTTTGGTCGTGCTTGACTCAGGACGTTGAACATGTAGACACCAACACATGAAGCGCTCCCCCCGCATGAATGTCTTACGCTTAGGACCAAGTTGGGGAACGTCGTAGACATTGAATGCCGTGATCGTCCTCCAGATCGTTTGTTCGTTTCAACGGCAAGGTAGCTGCTAGAGAGCGGCTGACAACCTGCCGCTTGACTGTTGATGGGGTCATGAATACTGAATTTGAGCATCCAACATGTTGTGTGTTGCCTGTCGAACCCTATTGCCGTGAAATAGTTCGTACCTACTAGTCTCTCTACATCCGATATTCTGGTGATAGATATCCTAGTTTCGTGTGACGAGGGCTGGTCCCAGACACGAGCTCATGACGATCCTAAAAGACTAGCACGCTGAAAGACCGCTCGGACGTCCGTGCTGCATTGCGGATGATGTAGATGAAAAGGCTGAGAACATAGATGTACGGTCATCGACCAACATTAATCACGTTGGAGAAATGAATCTTCGGTTGTTGGGGATGAAATAAACGAATTATTTGGGCGTGTGGAAGCACTCCAGCTGCTCCTATTGATGTTCACAATTTTTTCAATGAACTCACGAATCAAATCATGTTCCTCTGGATCAACTGGCAGCTCCCTCCATTCAAATCTCGCAGAGGCGCAGTTGATTATCCAATATACCACAGCATCATTTTTGGTACGTTCGTAGAACACCAACCCTGGAGACACGGGCAGAAGATACGCACACAACGTGCGGGTATTTCTCGGCCCGGCATCCTAACGTTGACAGGCGATACATACGTGGCGTGGACCATCAACGCAGCCTGTTGCCACTCCCTAGATATATCATGAACTGTCATGTCGAGACGATAAAAATCGTGGAGAACGAGTCAAAACACTCCTGGTTTGCGTTTTTACTCTCCGACACCCACAATACCTTGAGGTCATCATAACCGACACCCTTAGCTATGAGCGTCTAAATGTTGTCGGTGCTTAAGGATATATGATACATACGGCAGCGGTGTATCCACCCGGAACAGTTACTCCCTCAAGCAGAAAGATCGTATGTCACGTTGTGATTTAGACTGGTCTAGGCAGAAATATCCCCGATTTTGTATGCTCTAGCTCTCTCACTGCCGGGTGGGATCCATAAACTCGCCACTATCGAGCAATGTAGATATTATCGCGCGATGCAGGTTCCGCAAAAACTAGCGCCGCAGCAGGCTGAGGAGCCAAGTAGCGATTGTTTGTTGGATAGCCAGCGGAAACAAAGTGGCGAACTTATCCCCTTATCGCGAGACGCCCGCGACGTGGAATAGCTTGCAACAACCACCGAGTGTAATATATTGGCGGTGGTGAGCTACAACGGATACTTACGCCAGAAGATTATTAATACTTGCTGTTTGTTTCCTATTTGGCTCAATTTTAAACCGGAGGTAGTGTATGAAATACGTCCTCCTTAGAGTGAAGCATGTACTACTGAAAACTGAACTGAAATTGAAGCTATCATGAATCTGATTCCCGACAAAGCGTGGCCTTTATACGTATAATATTGAGAGTCTACCATATTCCGTCTGGGGCATGAGGATATCTTGGGAGACTAGAGCTACACAGGAAAGTCAATAAAACCAGAACAAGGCACCAGTGCGTGTACGCGTTTCACGCGTGCCGTCGGGTTCATTCATAGACGCCACGAGGCGACAGCAGCAGCAGCGGACGTCGGGGGGCTAACTCCCGAACGTTATACACATGTGCGACTGCGGCTGATGTTCATATTGCTGTGGGGGCACCTATCACGACTACGCCTTGTTAGCGCGTGGATTGTTGCCAGCAATGTCGAAAGACGCTAGCGGCCATTAGGCTGCTGGTGTATGCCCACCCAAGCTGAGCTCATCAAAGATTATGTTTTTTTGCCATTAAAAAAACGCAGTTTTGAACCTAATACAATTTCCAGTTGATCATACGTGAGCTCCTCGTCCATGGAGATTCAAGGCAAATCAGCCGAAGCGTGCTCTGATCAAGTCGAAACTGTACTTGGGAAGAACTTCAGATTGACGACGTTTCGAACACCAGACGCTACCTATGTCGTTTAGGTTTCGCAGTATTTTTTGTCGTATGCTGAGGTCGTGAGGTTATCAGTTGGCCATGCGTTTGCATTGGGGCATCTCAAAAGGACTCCATTCATGCCCCTCAAAGTTGGTTTGAAAAAAGTTCGAGAACGCCTCAAATAGGGAGTCTCGTACACGCCTAGATAAATCAAAGACGTGTCAGCCTACTAGTCCGTAGCCGGAACCATTACTGGCGTTGTGTGAAAGCCTAGAGGTGCATCGGTGGGTAATGCTTTTGAATAAGACAGCACGCTGATGACAAACAACCCAAGCCCAGACGGATAAAGTATCGGCGCACACCTTCCCTCACATTCAAGTATCCGTCCTCGCCGACGAAAAACGCTCCTCCGTTGGTGTTCGCTTCATTGTCAGAGAAGTTGCCTCCTGACACCACCAGCTCTGAGCCCGATCCCACATAAATAACCCCTCCATTAGATCCTGCGTTTCCCGTGAATACGCCATCAGTCACCATGGTGGTACTGTCGTCGCCAGACATTACGACACCGCCGTGGTCATTGGCGATGTTATCAAGGAACTGCCCACCCGAAATTTCTATTCGTCCGCTCGTCCAAATCACGCCTCCGTCCTGGTTTTGTTTCCACCGCCCAAGCAGGAGGGGATGTAAGTACGGGGGTAAGTCGAATGGGTAGGAAGGGAATGTTCGATGCCGCTCAAAATGAACGCAACGGGGAACAAACCGTTCCCAACTACGCATTGAGACGGAGTGTCCACAGCAAGACGTATCGGAACCCCAACCGCCCCGGCTGATTACGGCAGATGTAGAAACTATTACTTGAGACCATGTGAAATGTGACACAGCAGCTTCGTCTCAAAATAAAAATGTATCGATTCCCTGTGGTCCCCTTCAATAGAGTGCACGAACGTCCTTACTCGAGGAACATTGAATCCTCACGGTCAGAACTGGCAATTCCAAGTGATACCGATGGTATTCGATTAGCGTGAAGTACAGATCACGCAAGCGACGAACCATGGAGGAACACCCAAACTAAATTGCGATGACGTTGCCTACAGTTCAGTTCAAGAGCTTCGCCAGCCATGCGTCCCTTGCTCAAACAATCTTCGCCTTTCGTACTGCGCGTCTAACCAGGGGTGCAATAACTGATGATTCCCAAACTACGCTGACGTAGTGAAGCAGATCGTGAGCGAAGGTAAAATACATTAGTCAGGCTTGCTTGGGCCGTCGTGGACAATTCGAAGCTGATATTGTCATACAATGTGTATATGATATCGTTCCATTCCCCGAGCGTTAATGTGCTTGTTACAACAACGAGGACATTGAAGGCGGGATGTTGTCGTAATCCTCACCTAGGTGTTCCGGCGTCGCGCTTCTCAAAAAACTAAGGAGGTATCGACAATAACATTTAATTTTGTTTCAGCTAGTCGTCCTCGAGAACAGGTCAACATGTACCCCACTCTACCGACGCTTTTCGGCGGATGGCATACACTCACAGAAATCATTAGGCCTTTTGTAGTGGGCAACGCCCTGTCCAACCAAGCAGTGATTCAATCGAAACAATCGAAAGTAAAGGTGATTCATCTATAAACCATACTGCTGTAAGTACAGGTGTGCTCAAATTCTCGTGCCATAGCAAACTCATGTCAAGAAAAAAAAAAAAGGTTTCCGAAAACAATCACCTACACATTCACTCACCGCATCCGCGAAGTTTCCCCTGAACTCGCCTCCCTCGACGGTGATATTTGTGTTAGTCGATCCTCCGAAGACACCCCCACTTTCGCCGCAAGCATTGTTCTTGAACACATTATCATCCCCTGAGACAACAAGGGTCGTGAAATCGTTCATGGAAACGACCCCTGCGTTGCCCAAGTCCGCCACGTTCGATTCGAACTTGGAGCTCCTCAAGGTTATCGTGGGACCTGCATCCTCTCCCCAATTGTCTCCAGAGGAAAGAGCAATCACCCCGCCCTTTCGAGGTTAAGGTGTTGGATTTAAAGACATGAACATAGGGAGGAAGACGATTGTTTTTTCAGGCTGCCTTCAGTTGTGGAAACCATTTGTCATTTAAACAACGGCCGCGCTTTCGTGTGAAATCTTGATAGTCTCACGACTTCCGCCTCGTATTGGTGTTATCACCAAAACTCGTGTCCACAATACTGAGTGCGTGGGAACAGATAATGCTCAACATTGCCGAAGCGACCTCAAGAAACTCATGAAAGTCATCAAGACGAAAATCAAGACGAAAACGAAAGTTGTCAGGTATGAATCATGGCTCGTACCCACAAATACTGCTAATAGTGAAAAATCACACTCTTGCACGAAGCGTGAACATATCCAGTGGGGTGACGTACGAAAACAAAACGAAAACAAAAACAAAATTTACACGCAATTTTCACGAAATGAAATGCATCAAGTGGAAGTAGATGAGGTCAGATATAATCCCGGGTGGAAGAACAGAGTTACGCACGAGTTGAAAACAAGGACCTTAATGACAATGAAAGCGAATTGATAGTGAAGGAAAAGCGAAAAAACTCAACAAGATAAAGAAAGGACGCGATCGATGCATACACTGCGAGAGAGTAGACACAACGTATACGGTCGCTTTGTTCGCAGAACCTTCTGTCTTCGAAATTTTGAATCATCGGTATTTTTTCATGGCTCAATGTCAAATTGTTCCAGATTCCCGACATATTGTTCCACATAATTGAGTGTGAAGCTTTCCCGACGTCAGGCTCTTGCGATAATCTATCATAGTGAGACGAGAACGCCTTCGCAGCTGAATGACGTATGCTGTCCGCTAAAAACGGTCGTTGCGTGTTGTTGTCGACTCGAGCTGAGAATCACACCACGCGAAAACTGGCTCCGTCATACGGGCTATACGGTGGCCGCTGCACCTGGCTTATACCAGGCTTTTGTGTTGAGAGAAGCATCATATCTCCTTCTTGCGCTTACGTGAGAGGGGGGACAGCGAACTAGGTGAACACACCAGAGTTCAAACCTATTTCGGAAAGGTGTGGAGATCTGTGAAAGCCCCCGAAACAACCAACATAGAACTCGAGCGCTTTTACCGTGTTCGTGACAAGCATTGTCAACATACACCTTGTTCCCGCAGTAGTTATCCTTGAATACGCTGTGCGACAGCAGAAGCGTGCCTCCTCCACCCACGTTAAAGACACCGCCATCCCCCTGCGGATCGTCCTCTACTTCACTCCCGGCCGTACTGTTGCTTATAGTGCAGCCGTGGAACTCAACATGCGAAGGTGACC
>JBBMHQ010079309.1:0-25148 GCA_037834295.1 Postelsia palmaeformis
GTTCCCGGAAGGATCGAGAGCCCCCCCCCCCCCCCCATACGACTACGCCCATGCATGAGATCGAGTACATATCTCCTATCGAGTACACCCCCCCCCCCTCGTTGCTGTCTCTGGGAACTGGCCACAGCATTAATTATTTCACTTTTTTAATGCTGTCATCCATATGCAAGAAAATCCGCCTCACAAGCGGTTCTGAGTAGGATGCAGCTCACCCTTCATGCGACTCGCCCAACACCTCGCGGCGCTTCGCGCTTGGTGCAAGCAATGTTTGCCTGGTCGGTGAAAACCCAAACGTGCTCCGTCCCGGCATTGTAGGGATGCGAGGGTCCATGGTTATACGACTACGGCCATGCATGAGAAGGAGTACCCCCCCACACCCCCCCCAAATCAAATACCTTGCATCCCTGAACAGCTAATGACACCATTAACTCTGCCTCTTCGCCCCTCCGACGCAGCTGTCTCCAAATTTTGGAGACGCAAGACGTGGACCTGTGCGAGGTTCCCCTCGCCCCCTCCACATACACGCCTGCACATTCACGCTCACACACTTGAAGGGAGAAAGACACTACCAGCGAGACCACCCGGCCGACAGTCACCCCCTCCCGAAGAAATGATCCGCGCGATGATACTCTGGGCCGAGCACAAGTCCGCGCACCCCGTGCTCGCCCCAGAGAAGGTTGGGTCGCTCTTTCGCAAGCAGGGAACAGATCTCACGGACCCGTTCTAGAGAAAACACCTCTGGTCGAGGCTCAACTTGCGACAGTCGTTCCGGCATCCCTTCGGCCCCGGGTCGTAGACGGTCGAATCGGAGCCGTTCGACTCGGAGACGCCCATGTCTGACCTTCTCGGGCCGGACCCGCTCAGGAAGGCCCCCCTCGATGAGGACGAAGAGGTCTGAGATGTTACTGCGGGGAAGTCGGACCCGGTCACGTCGGGACTGCCCGCGTCGGAGCTTCTCGGGTCGGCTCCTCTGGACCTGAGTGAAGCGGCGCGAGAGGTGGCGGTGAAGAGGTTCGTTTGGTTCCAAACAGCAAAACGAAGCGTTCGAAACGCCTCTGAAAGGAGTTCGACCGCGAAGAGGCCCGGGGCCTTCCATTGTCTTTCGAGGGGGTCGATGCTGAGGAGGTCGCGGCGCTCTTTGCCATGAATGGGTTCGACCTGGAAGATAAACTACGCACGAAGAAGCTCTGGGAGGACCTCGGAATTGCGGGGATCTTTCACAGACCGCCCGCGTAGCTGAGAGAGGGGGCTCCTGGACGAGGAGGCCCGAAACCTCCCCAGTAGAAAACGACGAAGGAGACTCAATAGGAGATGGGAAACTTGAACGTGCGGGTCAAAGGGAACGAGAAGGTGACAGAGAGGGCGAGGTATGGAGCTCCTTATGTGAGAAGCCTCATTACCCTAACCCTAAAGCTCTACCGTAGAACGCTCCAGGACAGTATGGGTTGTTTTCTTGAATAGCGTACCAGGTATGCATGCTTTTTTTCTGTCTGGGAGTTGTTCTGTTGCAGACAACCAGCTCTTCGTCTTGGGATCATCGTACTCGTTTCGACGACCTGAAGGTCAGTGAGTTAATGTATGTACGCCCTGAACAGGGATACTCTTTTGTCGAACTGTAGTATTAGTACTGCATGTAGTGCCCGGTTTGTCGCTCCAACTTACCTAGCCTGTGGTAGCTTCTCCGTTTTTTTTTGTGTTTTGGTCTACAAGCGCACTTCTTGTCTCGTCTAGATTAATCAGAACATGGGCCCACTAATCTCTGTTTTTGCATTTTTTATACCTCCAACGTTGCAAAACAGCATGGGGAGACGGGGCGGGTTGCATTTCTTGGCATCCTCTTCCAATGCTCGCACTTCGTTGCTCTTGTTCGACAATGCTTGATGTCGGTGTAGGCATTTTTTTCGGGGCGATAAAGATCGCGCAATGTTTCCTCTAAGAGTTGTTTCGCTGCCGATATGGTAAGCTCGCGCCGGCACTCGACCCGGCTGGCGGCGAGGTTAAAAGACCGCCGACACCGAATGTTTGAGGGGTGCAATATGCACTCGCAGCGCATCATTCTTCTTCGCCTCGGTTTAGTTTGAGGTATAACATACATGGTGGATGTCGTTAGACAAATCACCTAGGAAGTTGTTGTTTACCTACCTATTTGGTGTACAGTAGGTTATATATAGGGAGTGGGTGCCGTTTGACGTTCACTTTCGACCTCTTTTCGGTTGATGTATATATTAGTAGTGGTGAATTTTGTGTTTCATGTTCGATTAGGAAGCTGCGCGGTGTAAATGTTCCGCTGTGGCACCGCCCACAACATTCGCCTCTTGTACGTAGAAGTAGTTGGAAAACATAATAGTGAGTTTTGGGTGCGTGCGCGCGGTTGGGTTTGTTTTGTTTGATACATGCATGCATAGACTATTCTTCGGTGCTTCTGTTGTGCTCGTCAAAGTGACATCGAGGGTGGGTCACGCGTGCTGGTCAGCGTAATGTCGTTCTATCAATAGACGTTTTTAGACGACCATCTTGCAACGGTAACCATCAATCCTACATATTTCCGTTGTGATCGCCAAAATGATGACACTGAGGGTGGGATTTTAGATTCGACATTTTATCGCCTGTCGTGTTCTGATGTGGTACGCAGTCGATTGTTGTGATGCCAGTATGGGTGAGTGGGTGGGGAGAGAGAGCAGTGCTTCGCTCCGGCAGGCTCTTTGTGGCTTGCCCAACCGGTTTGCTATACAGGACGGCGAATAGGAGCGTAGAAAGTCTGAAGGAGGAGGAGCTTTTCGTACGATATTGGTGAAGTTATGTGCTACTAGAGTATATCGATAAAGTAAACATGGGCGTTCTAAGTATTCATTACCCTTTGTAATTACAACAACTGCATCCCTGTTTTGAGGAAAAGATACCTGCGACTTGAGGCCGATACGATTTATGGCAAGGCGTTCCGTGGTTCGGGTAGTAGGTTCAGGTGGTAGGTACTTGACTAACCTCTCGCCAGTAGCCCAGCACACTACGTGCAGTAGTAGTACCCCATCAAATGGGAAAAGAAAAAAAATCACCCCGGACCGGGCAAGGAATACTGCCTGTGCCAACCTGAGTCTCTTTTACACTTTGTAGTAGTACAAAGGTGCGTTGCCCCTCTTGGGGGCTCGAGTGCTTTA
This sequence comes from Postelsia palmaeformis, assembly GCA_037834295.1. Taxonomy (NCBI): domain Eukaryota; class Phaeophyceae; order Laminariales; family Laminariaceae; genus Postelsia; species Postelsia palmaeformis. The sequence goes on from JBBMHQ010079309.1 coordinate 3,156, forward strand.
GCCTAGACAAAGCAAGGTGCCTTTCAATGAACCGCAATTCGATAGGACGCGCGTGCAGCAGTATACGCATCAGCGGGCTGCGCATGAATCGCCCTACCCCTAACGTTTCCCTCTAGATGCTGGACACATTGCCTAAACCCCAGCAACAAGCTGTAGGCTTCTTGGTGTGATCGATGCTATGACCGCCCTTTTGCTTCGGGTGGGTTTTCCATCTGAGGCCCGAAAGGCGTTCACTGACCTAGAAGAGATCGTATATCGTACCGTACCAGTTCGTGCTTACTGTAGGTGTGGTTGGACCTGAAACTGAATACTATTGTTGTGTGTTGCGTACATGTCAACCATGCACCTCATCGACGAACAAATGTATTTGACGCGGCGTTTTGTACCCGCACGAAGCACCAACAGTGGGACAGGTGCGCACCAAAAACAGGCCACCAAAATAAACAAAGCGACCATTACATTCTCTTCTACTGCATTTTTGCCAATGTGCAACGCAGAGGTTTGCCTTCTCCACTACCTGGTGCGCCCCAAGCACGAAACGCGCCGCATCACGGGCACAACCTGGTGAACATAAAAGGAGACCGACAAACAAAGCGTCATTGATGATCTCCCGGAGAAAACAAGAGCATAAAATAACACACAAACACTCAGCCATCGTCGAAATCGTCCTCGTACACCCCTGTCGCCGCCACCGACGCATTCCCCTGCCCCCCTCCCCTTCCGCCTGCGTTTCCACCGCGAAACCCGCTAGACACTTCGATATCCGAACCGTCCCACGAAACGTCGTTGCCATGTCCTACACTCTCGTCTGCGATCTTTCCAGTGACCGGAAACCGGCGGTAGCGCTTCTTTCCATCAACAGCACTACCATGCTCGGTCCCCCCTACGATGTGCTGCGCGAGATGATGGCGGTCGACTGGGAGCAAGGGATTTACTATGGGGGAGCAGGCGTCGACGGGTTCTTCTCGTCGCTGTAGCCGGTTTTGTGATGTGTATAGCTCGGGCGAGAGGGAGTCCGTATCGGTGACGGCTTCGTCGTGGGTGAAAGGGAAGGAAGAAGACGACCACCTCACAGGAGCGTGGCTGCTAGTGTCTGAAGAGTCCCTGTCGAGTGGAGCAAGAGCGAGACTCGGTGAGGATTGTTCCTTAAACAACGGCGCGTTCGGCTCAGGCCGCAGCGTCGCAAGCAATGCCGCCATAGCGTTTTCCGTTTCCTCCAGGGATAGCGGGTGCTCCCCGCCGTCGGAAGCAACCGAACTGTTGTGGCCGATCTGACCACCGACCCTCTGTTGACAAGTTGCATCCGCGTGAACAGTGGCAGAAATAGGCGCGATTGTAACAGCCGGCATCTCCGCGGAGGTGGCACGTTCTGGCAGTCTTGGTGGTGCGTACCCGTTCGCAACAGACACGTTGTAGCTCACCTCCGTATCGTTCAGGTCGGCTTTCTTGTCTCGGTGCCGTCGACCGGGAGATTGTTTCGTTTGACGTCCACTAACAGCACCAGCATTCTTTTCCACGCCTTCGTTCAGGCTTGCCACGCTGCAACTGTTGTTACGGCGTTTGGAGTCAGGGGCCCTCGATGATGCCCTCCAATATGCGTGTGCTTTGACCGCATGGGCCAGCTCCGGCGAATCCTTGTTTTCCTGGCGCAAACTTGTTTCAACGCCAGTTCTGACGCTAGAAGGAGACAGGCGTGCTTCGTAGAGTGCTAAGGGGGTTCGCCGATACCGCCCGCGTGTATCGCCGTCGCCCACGCTCGTAGGGGGGTCTCCTCCGCCCTCCCCCACCGGGCTGGAATGTTGCACTCTACGAAGGCCTTGATCGAGAGCCCCCCCGTTACTCCTGTTTTGTGGTTCAAAGGAAGATGTATTGTCGCCCGCACACGACATCTCGTCTTCAGACGGCTTCTGGTTTGGAACATGTCTCTCGACACGAAGCGCTGGTCTTTCATCCGCTGAGCGCTGCGATCCCTCGCTCCCGACATGTATCTCCCCAAGACCACCGCTGTTGCAGAGGGCGTCTGACCGCACCTGTGGAAGAATGTGCTCGGCCTCCACCCATGAACCTCCCCGCTCACTAACCTCTCGTTTTCCTTCTCTGGTCGGTGAATATCGAGCTTCGTCAGTTACGATTTCCGTTCCCCCGGCCAGTGGCGTAGGCACAGTCGTTTGAGTGTCAGGTTCCTCCCCCTCCCCTCTCGCCCTTCCGTCGACGACATTCTTCTTGTCCATCTCGCCCCTTTCATCAGCAGCCCACCCCTTCTCCTCCTCCTCCCGTTCGTCCCCCTCTTTCTCCTCCTCCCCCTCTTTCCTCTGTGAGTGTTTTGTAGCCGTCGCTATGCGGGAACAGGCCAGTCCTGTGGCGGCCGTCACTAGGGTAGCAGCGATGTCCGTCACTTCGTCCGCGTTGGCGACAGCCCCGTCTTCGGATGGGACAGGGCTGCGCGGGCTAGCAGGTCTGGTAGGCTTGACCCACGTCGATCTGTATTTGTTGTGCACATCATATATTGTAAGGAGTCCCGCATTGGCGAGCGACTGGGAAGTGAAAGAGAGCTCGGGAATACATAGGAACATTGCGGGTGCTGGCGGCTCAAGACCATGCCTACCTCCGTTTACACTTGGAGAACTTGCTCGCTAGCCAGAGTTGGCCTCAACTTGGGAATTCAATAGTTCATAGCCGTACTCCTGGCCCGAACGGAGCACGGGCGAACCGAAGTTAATTGGATCAGTGGCTAAGACAGACAAGAAGTACGCTGTGGAGGCCATCATGTACGACGGTAAGAGGTAACGCAGCTTTCAAGACCGCCTATTACGCTGAGGATACTGCAGCTTATTTTACTCTTTATGCTTCTGGTACTATACCTTATTGGGGGCATAATGCTTCTGATGCTGCACCTTATTTTGGCCATAATATCTCTGATACTGTACCTTATTGTGGTCATAGTATTTCCTACCGATTGGGCTCCTAAGCCTAATGTCGTTACAATACCATCAGTGTGTTACGATAATATTTGTGATACTTGCATACCATGATGGTATGCATGTGTATTATTGAGACAGGGTTGGTCGTCGGGTTGCAGTTTTGCTGTACAGTAGCTTTTACCAAAGAAAGGTTTTGGGTGACTTACAGACGGTATAGAGCTCTTGGAGTCAGGAGGCCCAAATAAAGCCATGTGTACCTCCACGGTAGCATGTGCCTCACAGAATAAACGCGGCTATTACAGTGCTTGAGCCGGGCTTGCACCCAGTGCGAATGTGCCTTGCGCCGAGCGAAGCAAGATCCGAACACGGACTATGTGTAGATATCCTCACCGTTTCTCAGAGAAATAGTAGACATGTCCGCTATCTTCGTCAACAGCCTCCGCCCAACCTTTCGGCAGACAGTCCTCCGCCTCATATCCAGCACCTCCGCCCTCTTCATTTACCCTACACGCCTTCTTAGTCCTCGACCTCCCTGCTTTACGCACACGAAGTCGGCCTGGTGAAGCGGAAAACCTCGAGGAGGCTGACTTAGGACGGGGCTTGCCATCTCTGTCACCGCCCAGGTCCCTTCCACACCACGCCTCTGTCAGAGCACTGCCGACAGCAGCCGCAGCGGAAGCGGTCGCTGTCCGCGGCCTGTTTAACGCCAAAAATACGTCAGTCGGCGCGGCCCCGCCTCCCCCCTCCCCCCAGCCATCGATGCGGGAGGCTTCTTTTAGTTTGAGCCACGCCGTCTCCTCGAGAAGCCGGGAGGCTTCCGCGCGGCGTTGCGCCGCAGTGGGAGCTCTGCTGCCGCCGCTGTGAGCACGAAGACTTTGGGTTCGCCCGACAGCGGCTGTAGTATTTGCCGGGGCGGAACAAAGTTCTCGGGCAAAGGTGTGAAGTCCAGCTGGCGCAGATCTGCTTTGATTCCAAATCCATTTCGTGAACATGAACGAAAGGTTTCAAAAAGAATCATGGCGTTGGTCTCTTTCGGTGACACGCGCAGGTGGGATCCAAAGGAGGAGACTTTTAGAGAATCACCTGGGTGGAGGTGAGCGAAATGTAGTGCGAGGACGGCCGAAAGGAACAGGAAGCCCCGGGCTAACGGTGGCATGATGAAAAATACGAAATAATACGTTGTATGATATGTTGACCATGATCGTCGTGTGCTGCCTGCTATGCACCCGGCGATTGCTGTCTATTGGCACGCTGTGAAGCCGTCCTATACACAATAATATGGTGGGAACCGCTTCAAAGCGTGGGTGGTCTTCTTGCATTGTGCGAGAGTCTTGCGGCAGATTCCCGGCGCTTGCACTACGTATGGGGGGAGTCGCGTACGTTTTTCTCCTCGCTCATCACATGCCAATCAAGGCTCCTGCGTTTTTGACAACTCCGCAGATGACGCACTAATAATGCCATTTCCCTTTTCCCCCGGATCTGTTCTGCATACGGTCGTGAACGCGTACAGTAGTTGAGAACGCTGCGAGGCAAAACATGTGAAAGCTGGACATCACCTTAAGAAAGGAGCTATCAGTCAGTCCAATCCAACCTTTATTCAGGCAAGAAATCAACCAGAACAAGCGAAACTCTGATAGGTAGTCTCGAAGATGTTCTCTTGGCACCTGGATGGTGTCAGACCACTCCTCAGCGACGGCGAGGCGGATCTCCGAGGAGCGGAAGGTGTTCGCGAGGCCTGGGGCCATCCTCCGCCTACCACAATCGCTCGTCTGTAGTCCCTGATCGACGATAATCCCGAGGGAATGGATGGCAGATTGATTGTTTTTCGTTGGTGATCGGTCAATGAGTGTCGCCGTGCACTCGGTTGTTCAGTTTTAGTGGTTGCATTAATGTTTGGATTGTTTGAATGTTTTATTGCTCGAACTATTGTATTTATATGTTGTGCGATTGTTCGGTTGTTTGGTCGCTCGATTTGCTGATGCAATGGCTGGCGGGCTGAGTGATTGGTTGACATGTCGGTTGCTTGGCTACCTGACTTGCTTGGTGTTTAGGCACTCATCGAGTGCTTCTGTGCTCTACACGATCAGTCAATTACGGCTGTCGGTTCGCTTGGAATATCTGTACTCCCACAGTCGTAACGTCTGTTGCAAGAAAACGAGTTTCAAGAGAGGTCACCACATCGTCTCTGGACTATTTGGACGTCTCTGAACTATTTGGACTCTAGAGCTCGTCGAAATTAGCATTCCGCAAGGGCGCTCGACATAAACTTCCCGCCACACTCATTCTGACCAACAGACCCTACCACATTCTGAGCCTGGGAACCGACAGTCCTGCAAACATAAACGAGTTTTACAAGTAGGGTAAGGGGTGGGATACCTGTGAACGATATCTACGTATCCACAGGTCGATGCACACAGCTGCACGCACTTACGCACAGGTCGTGAACATACTCAGCCGATATCCCAATATACGCCGCGGTCGGTCAACAGCGCACGCTTCCTTATAACAAACCTCTTGCAGCACGGCAAAACAAACATCACGTACATTTCATCGCTGAGTACAGCGGTAGCGACCACTCGATCGGTGAGACTTACACCTGGCGAAATCGTCGTACCAATAACAAAACAGAATGCACCTTCCTTATGCAGTACTGGCCCTCGTATATGAAGCTGGGATGCCGGCCGAGTTTAGGTATCCTAGCCCGAAAGGGGCGTTTCGTATTCCGGGGACTACCAGATATGTACAGCAGCATTTCCGCCCGAATATATGTTACCCCGGAAGTCCCAGCTTGCGTTTCTTGGGTAGCAAAAGAGGGCCAATACCGTAAGTATTTATAGCCCAGTTCTTGACGAACAGTCACCTCAGGTCTCGTTCGAGCTCTTGCATCCTCCCACGCTGCCTCTCAATCCTCTGGTGCTGCGCCAGTACGAGTCCCTTCATCACGTCCATTTCCATCTCTGTCGTCATCGGCACTCTCCCGCCTGTCGCCACAGAACCTCCCCGATCAGCATCTGGATCGTCAAATCCACCGTACGTTCGGGGACGGGAGGGGGAAATAGGTGGCAAGTGCCAGTGATGTTAGATCCTCTTTTCATTGATGCGGGGGGTGGTCGAGGTGCTTTGGGCCCTTTGTTCGATGTTAGAGCGCTGTGTCATCGGCAATCGTTTGACCCTTGTCTCCCCTCCTGCTTCAAGGCAACCCAAAGCAAGTATCGGTCCCGCCAACGTGTGGTTAGTATTCTCACTACTATACCTGGCGAGGCAAGCGCTAAGACCGGCAATCCGGTTGGCCGAAGTGCTCGGGTCGGCAATCAGGGTGATCACGCATCAACCACAATGACTTGCTCACTTTTCTATCAAATGTCAAGGCCAGCAATCAAACCGACCATGCACCAATCGCCATGACCTCCCCTCGCATGTACCATACCAACATCACCAATAAAACGCGAGTACTGCACCTCCTCTGCGGTTTCCCTGCTGCGGACCGCCTGTCCCTCCCGGGCGTCTTCGAGCGGCGGCCGCTCCTTCTCGCATTGGGGCGTCAATGCTGATATAACCTTGACTGCCTGCAGGTCCAGGGACACCGAGCAAGCCGGCTCGTGCTCGAGAGCGAGCAACACCTTCTCCGCGCCGCCACCCCTGTCTACGCCGTCTGCCTAGGTCTTCGCCCTTGCCTGGGGTACGGGACATATGACACGGCGCCCCGCTGGGGGCAGCGGCGAGCAAACGCTGCTGGTGGGAGAGATACACATATCCCCTGCTCGGGGAAAGGTTGCGCTGCTGGGTGTCACCGATGCCTCCCCCCCCGCGATGGGTGTGTGCTGGCTCGCGATCCAACACGTGCTGTGCGTCCTTACTGAGGCGGGTAGCTTTCTGCGGCGAAGGGTAGGCCCAGTGGTCGTGGTTACGTTGCCTCCGCTGACTTGTCGGGTAGTGCAGCAGCTGCTGGTCAGATTGGCCACCACTTGATCGCTGAAGGCCGTCCTGCCGGGGCCCGAGGACCGGTGATGGCGAGCCCGATTGACCTCCGTCGGAAGATAGCGGGTGGCCTGGTTGATCCGCCGATTGTAGCGCGGATGATACGACGTCGAGGCTGCTAGCCGTCTCTCCCGCGTTTGGTGGTTTGGCGCTGGACGGCGACCTCGACACCACTGAGGGGATGTCCACCACGGGTGGTCGGTAGTCGCGAGGTTTAGCTGGTAGTAGGTAAGTGGGTTTCCCGTGCTTACCAAGGATGGCCGTCAACCGTCCGATCTGCACCGTAAGTCCATAAAGATAAGTGTTACTTCCTGACGGCGTTGTTTCAGTAGCAAAACGTTCAACCTGACGAATGATTGTAAGGTCGACAGCTTTGTGCACCAACTGTACAATGTATGATGGGTAACGACGTGAAGTAGATGCAGTGTAAATCTGATTCCAGCAGCACTTGAAGTGCCCAGAGAAACAAACTACGTGGTGGCCGACTAGGATGGCGCTGGGCCACGAGTTCCTCACCTAGGCCTTTGCCATGCGTTTAACAATTTTGCGTCACCCGACGATTTCATGTACACACTACAGTGCACTACTCGACCAACCGGTCGGACGCCCTCATCACGATATCAAGTACAAGTTCCAGAAGCATGATTTACAGGCCAATAGCCTGCGAGGGCTCGAACTTCAGTTGAGCAACAACATTACGATCTTTTTTAGCTGCTGTACCACTCTTGGTGTTCAGCAGAAGCTCAACAGATCTAAATTCTATCTTGCGCAACACAGTGGTCCTATGGTGTCATTTCAGACAATCAGAACCGGTTGAGATGCGCCCCACGACAACAGCAGCGCCGATATGTCTACATCCACACGACCAACTATTCTTTCTCTGCAGAGCCATCCTTTGGAACGTTTCGTACTTCCGACGCTATTTTCTCAATGGCGGGACTCATTGAGTCGTGACGTTATAGCAGCGAGCAACCAAACCTCTGGTGAAATGAATATCGCCATATCTCTTACTCTCCCCTTGCTTTCCTTCGAGGGACGATCTTAACGAGGAGTGTTTTCCACTTTTTTTCAGTATTTCCCGATATCTTGGGAAAAGTAAAAAAACTCCAACCTCGAAAAGTGTGTGAATTTTCAGGATTTTTAGGTGCACGGCTGTAGAGGATCGAGCAGCCCACCACTCGAGCTGTGCCACCACTTGCGAGCGACAAAGCTGACAAAGGTCTTTCCTGAGGCCATTCGCGAGGCAATTCAGAACGCAGAAAGCGTAATAGCTTTCCGGGCTCTCGTGGCCGGCTTGATAAAGTGAGGAAGTCACTTCGTGCAGCCATTTTTCCTTTCGGTCAAGTTTTTGAAAATATCAATACCTGGTATGATGTTGTAGAGTTTCTATGGTTGATTGCCGATGTGATTCACGGTCTCCACGTGGCGTTTGAAAATGAGCGACTTTCCTCACGAATGATGTCATCTTTTATCTAGGTTCGACACAGTTGCACGTAGTCTGAGTGCCGCACGTTTGGCCCAATGGTCACGTTGTACCTCTTTTACGTATTCCTCTCCAGTCGACCTCATTTCAGTCAGGGCCGTGAATTCGCACGACCGTTTTACGCGTGCAAGTTCCTCTTCAGCAACGACCAGCCGCTGCGACAGCCGTGACACCTGTGGAAAGTGGGGAGAGGGTGTGGTTTCGTCTGCATAAAAGTAGTACTGTCACGCCGCCCCCCCCGTCTATATTATAACAGTGCGGCAAATGATATATCTCAGGCATCGAGGGGTCCAAACCTGGAGCTGAGACCGTGGAAAACGGCGCGTCGTACTGGTACTGTCGTCCGATACCATGCTACTGGTGATGGCACTGTTACTGGTACCCCTGCTACGCTCGCTACCGCTGCTAGCGTTAGTGCTGCTGTAGTGCTGCTATAAGGTTACACCTACTGGTACTTTTACCGCTATTAACAGTGCGGCTGCTTCTGCGACTACTGCTGCAGTGTCCGCTCTATCAGTTCAGTCGAAAAAAGGTCTGCATCGCAGCCTCAATCCACCTGCCCTTTCAACCTCCGAACGATGAGGACCTTCTCCAGCTCTTTGCGATGTTCCAACACCGACAGCTGTGGCTCACCCGCAAGCTCCTCAGGACCTGAGCATCCGCCGAACTCCAGGCCATAGCAGTACGCGGGGAGGACCTTCAACCAACGAAGGCATGGAAGAACGAAGCCCGGTTCTAAGCAGGTAGGCCACAGGGACCAATGCTCGGTCCGGTTCGCAAGCGTTACACAAATATGTTACGTGGAAGAAGACTTACCAGGATACGGCAGTTTCGGCCTTATTCAGGGACTTCCCACCACTATGACTGCAGCATTCTTCAATAGTAGCATGTAGAGTCTAGATGGTCGTCCATCAGACTCTGAAACGGTCGGCTTCTGACGTCTGGGCGTGTTTGTTGGCCTGCCTCAAAATCGGGTGCCCTGAGTTGTTTGGATCTTCCCACCTCTGCGGTCTTTTGCAGTACGCCGGCGATGTGCTGCTCTTGGGTTTCCAATCGTTTGCGTGTCCTGGCCGCCTCTTGCCGCGCGGCGTCCGCCTCGCCTCTCCAGAACTCCGCTTCGCTCCTGTGAGCAAGAGGTGGGGGCAGCAGGCATTTGTTACGCGTCCAGGCAGCAATCAGCGTCCTAAGTTGGGTTATATCGTGCGCAGAGCGTGCTACGATTTAATTGCGCGATATAATAGTGGTATCGCATCATCGCAATTATTGGCGCCCAGTGGGCCCTCTGAGCACAGGCACTGTTTTGAATGAATGCATGGACATTGTTGTGAACGCAGACCAACTACTTGGTGCCACTAGACCAAAGAAAATATGCTTCACGGGTATCTGGCACGTCAAAGCATACCCGCCTCCAGCTCTAGTGCGAGCAGCAGCGATACGTACAAATAGTCATATATCGGGCAGTTGCCGCCTTCGCTGCACTTGGTGCTGGTACAGACTGACCGATGTCATGGGTATGGCGGGTGCCATGGGTGCGGCTGGACAACGACCGATGTCATGGGTATGGCCGATGCCATGGGTATGACCCATGTCTCGGATTACTGAAACGTTGCAAGATTGGAACGACAGTAGGCGTTGTGCAACACGCGTTTGCTGGACAGCAGCACATGACAGAATAAACTCGTGGGGCATTTACTGTACCCTGCTTTTGCTTTATTTGTTTGCGGACGAGTACTTCCATACACGATGCTACTGTACACTAGGCTACAGTATGCTACACAATGCCACATTGCGCTAAAAAAATAATTCGGCGAATTTGGCTACACGCTAGCTTGATAATGCTACCACTGTGTTACACAATCTATACATTCTACATCTGACCATACATACACTATCCTGTATGGCTTTCTACACTACTAGCGGTATTGCTACGGCTCTGCACGTGGCACTAAATTTGCACTGCCATGAAAAAAGTACTTTAGATATATGATATGTGGTAGTACTCATAGTGTGCTGCGATGCACCACTCTGAACATGGATGTAATAACCACTGTGAGGGGTGGCGTCGACTCCGGGCGTGTCTTTTTTGTCCCCGCATTGTAGGAGTTGTACATGAATGGAAATATTCCCGAGCCAGAAGGTAGGGCCTTATAATCTGCCGGAGCGGGGGGCATCGACCATGGCCCTCAGCCCCGAGCCTAACCTGAAACCAGCCAGTAGGGTTGGGTTTCAACACCTTGTGGGGAGGTATCGACTCGAGAGATGTCCATTTTCGTCTTTGGGTCGTTGGATTTATAGATACATAAAACTCTTTATTATCCGGGTATGATATACCCCCCTCCCCGGGTGAGGTGAGGCCTCGCCGTTGCCGCGAGGGGTAACGCTCGTCCTGCGGGTACTCCATGGGACCCGGCCAACCACACATCTACCAGAGTAGGGTCGGGGCTTGCACACCTTGCAGGACGGCATCGACCCGGCGTGTGTCCGTTTCGTCCCCGGGGTGTTGGACTTTTTCATATATAGAAGAACTTCTAGTCAATGGGTGTCGCCTTTTTCATCGCCGAGGGCAGTGGAACCTCGGTAATTGTCCAACCAATCAGAAATCAGCTAGTGGGGTTGAAGTTTCCAAACCTTGCGGAACGGTATCGACCCGCGAAAGGACCGTTTCCGCCCTCGGATTGCAATTTAGCTATAAAGTTTTTCTCGAGTGAATATATAAGACATTTCTGATCCGGGGGTGGGTCCTTTCCGAACCCGAGTGGGGCGGGACCTCGACGTCATTCCGTGAGGCAACCCCCACCGCGCTAACTCTATAAGCCCAACCAATCAGGAATTAGCCCAATTAGCCCGTCAGGTTAGGATTTTTACACGCTGCGAGGCGGTCGCGACTCAGGGAAGATCCGTTTCTGTTCCTGAGTTGTCGGGGCTGTAGATGTATGAAAGCATTGCAAATATGGGGATGGGGCTTTATCGCCCTTTGGTGCCGCTGGCTCCATGAGCTTCAGCTGATCAGTGAGCAGGCGGTAGGGTGTGGTTTCCACATCATGCGGGGCGGTGTCAACTCGGGGCATCGCCGTGTTTGTCCTTATCTGGTCGGAGTTGTAAACATATTGAGAAACGTACGGTTCTAACCAATCGGCTGCCAGAATTGCAATTCAAACTTGGAAGTCAGCAGCTAGGCCGGCTAGATGACTTTCAGAACTGTCTCGGGATTGCACCACTGCCGCTGCCACTGCCACTGCCACGGCCCAGCGCGGCATGGCATGGTATGGCCTCCGGTGTTCCGGTGGCGGCACCTAGCCTCTCTACGGTAACTACGGGGCAAGGCGGGGCTCAGGTGTCATGGAGCACGCTGCCCAAGTACAGACAGACAACCAGGCTGAGCAGGAGAATTTAACTCCAACTCCGTGTACGCCATTTGTGGGCTTGAGCTTATGGTGGTCGTGATGATGGTGGTGTGTTCTTCAATGCCACTGCTGCTGCGAGAGAGTCCGCCTTGCTGCTGCTGAACGCTTTCTTCACTGTTGATCGGCTAGCTAGGCCTGGTGTTTATGGCTTTTGGAAAAAAAGCCATCAATTACTCCATACTCTGTCACGGTAATGTGGACTGCCGCCAGTACTCACTGCTCAGCGGACTCGGCGGGGCAGAAAACCGGGTGTCTCACTGGTTGCGGCACCCAGCCTCTCCACCCACGGGGCAACTGCTCTGCTGCTGCCGCTGTGCTGCTAGATGACTGTGATTCTGCCGTACTGTAATTCCGCCGCATTGGTATCCCGCGCAAGGCAACTGAATGAAGGACCCTCGGCAATGCTCAGCACGCGACGGCCAGGACTCGGCGCGATGTGAGACGTAGTGTCTCGCATATTATGTCTCGCCCTCTGTCTACCGATGCCGCGAGGCAGAACACAAACACTCTGGACTGCGAGATTCGCGAGACCATGTTGACAGTATTTGACGTATCATATGAACGTTTGGGAAATTAGTGGAGAGTTCAAATAACCCTGTCATGGTTGCCCGTAGTCGCTGTCCTTGGGAGTTCGGTAGTGCTCAGTACGCGACGACCAGAGCTCAGCACGACGCCAGACGCAGTGTCTCGCTGATTGTGCCACCTACTCTCCCTACCCATGGGGCAAGGCGGGGCTGGAGAGCTCTGGATTGCGAGACCATTAGTCCAGACAGTCATATCGCCTTCCACGATAGATAGTGGTAGCATATTTCCGCTAAAACGTTTTTTGAATGACGGCGCTCGTTAACCCAAAATCGTCGGGACAATGCCAATCTTGTTCCGAAAAATGACGTTTTTGTATACTCGGACCATGGGAATATTCATTGGGATGCAATTTATTTTTGCTGAAATCAGTTTCCGGGTGAGGTATGGAGCTCCTTAAGTGACCATCCTCATGAACCTTAGGGTGAAACTCTACCGTACAACGCCCCATAATTTATACCAGGGTAGCAAGGATGCTGGGATGCCACTTCGGCATAAACATTTTGCCGATTACTGGTAATATGTCCAACCGACTGGCTACGGTCCTTCCGGGAATCATGGGCAATGCTAGGTGGCTACTACGTTGCAGAGGGCCATGAATACCGCTCGACTGATCACCCATGCCACTATCAGGGGCGTTGTAGTGAAGGGTAGCGAAGCCGGTAGGGATGTCCAGGCATCGCCGACCATTCAGCAGCTATCAACATATCCCTGTGAGGAACAACAGTGCCCCGCAGTAGCAAGTCGCACACGGCTTGAGCATTGTTGTGGAACCCGAGTAGTAGGCCTCATGCCTCATTCGTGTCGGAGAAAAGAAAAATAAAGAAGCGCCAACACAGGCCATGGTGTATCTCGCCGCTGAGGCGTATTTACAAACCGTTGGCTTCCCATCTGCGCACCGGGATCACGGCCAGCCACGGTCGCTCAAATACGCTCAATCCCGCTCCCCCCCGGCGGACATGTGCATCTGCACGGTATATATTTCGTAGGCGTAGCTGTTGTTCGCTTTCGGCACGTGCTAGGGTGTAGGTGCGCGTATCAACCCGTAGGATTTCCTGGGGCTGCTCGCGTGAGGACCTTTCATCAGGCTCAATACTTCACCCATAAATCGACCCTAACGAAATATAATAGGAAAGGGTAGCACCGATGGTCGAGACATGTAACGAAAATCCCGGCAGAGCGTGAGGAAAATGTGTTTGGACTATTCTGGGCAGCCCCTCGGTTTTGTGGGTTATAGATAGCTAGTGGTAGATGTTTAGTCCAAGAACGGGTAACCTTATCGTAGCCCGCGCCTTTGGCCTACCTCAAGTGTGCGGCCTCTTTCGATTCTTCCGCCGCTCGGTCTGCCCGGCTCATGTATGGCCTCCCCGCCCCCCCTGGCAATAAATCTTTCCCACTTGACGTTTTCGGTATCATCCCAGCCGCCTGGGACGCGGAATGAGAGGGGTACAGAGATACGTACTGTAGAGGGGCACGTTTTTATAGGCCTACGAAAAATTCGTAGGCGCATGGAGGTCAGAACGAGTCGTCTATTGTACCGGACATATGTCACCATGTGTAGCATAAGTGTTATCGTGACCAAAGACCCCAGGCGAGTGATACGTGTTGTCACGTTCAATTAGTCCTCGAGAGGTCGAGCAATTTGCGGAAGCGAAGTTTCCTTCCATAGACGATGTGAAGCACTCGAATTTTTGTGTCACTGGCGTTTCGCTTGCGACCCTACAATGAATATGCGGGAAATATGTTAATGTAGAAGCTGTTGCGAACATGTACGTACTGTTATCATTGGTAGATACATGATCTACTATTTTACGTTAACTGAGAGAAGCATGCTGTAAAAAAAGCTACCACACACGGGTGGGTTGGGTCTCCGCCCGTACCTTGACCCCAACAGGAACCAAAACACCTGAACAGCCTACCAACCTAGAGATCCCCTCTCCCAGACTTTCAAGTCAAAATCATCCCTCAGGATCCCCTATCCCAGATTGCTAAACCTACTCGATTGTTATGGGACCGAATCCTCTCCTTCCGATACTTCAGTGCAGTAGGGGTGCCAATGCCCGATGTAATGCCGGTCAAATCGCTTGGTACATAATATATTAATCAGTCAGTGTGGCAGTGTGCGGAATGATGCTGGGGTCAGTCATACTCTCGATGTAATGGGCTGAACCATACCGGCATCTATAAGGGGGCAACTAGCTGCTGTGCTGCAGACGGGGGGAAAGATACAGCCGGCCTGAACAGGTTTTGGAAGCTCAAACTCCCGTAGGGTACGCGTTCGTCTACGGTAGGTTCTGTGGATCCCTCGTCCAATTTATTGCCCCGAGAAGTGCGTGAAATATCTCCCGGTTGGACTGGTCGATACGTTCTGTGAAATTTGCGTGTTTCGTGACGTTGTAGAATGTTCAATGAGAATGCCTGTCTCCCAATAACCCGTATCGGATTGAGAGTTTAACAATAATCCACGATATGAATACACTCATTCGGTAATGCTGTCGTTGGGGGTCGATTATTTTTTGCTCGGTCTGGGAAAAAGTTACAAGTAGGACACAGCACGATCTACTCTGCATGGCCTAGCTCCTACCTGGTATAGCATATTCGCCATCGTGTTGTACAATAACAGTTTTATACTGCTGTAGTATTCGAATCCCCATCCGCAAATGTAAGCGCGGAGGCGTGTCCAGTATGCCAACTTAATCTACAGTAGGTCGCGCAGATCCTAAATATCAGGAATCTAGCGTACAGCAGTATCTGCCTCCACAAACGTAGAAGTATGAAACGGGCGTTCTGATTTGTCCGACACGTGACTCTGTGTCCCAACAATACAGCAGAGCACCCCATTCATGCACCACCCAAAGCGCAACACACCTGCCTATATCGTCTCGTTCGAATTGCCTCCCGACTACACAGCACCACGGTTTGGTAATCTGAAAGGGAAGTTTAACACGTGTGATGAGGTACCACATACCCCCGGAGGCATTTCTAAGCCGGTCGTCTCGACAACGGAGCGAGCGCACACACCGAGCGACGGAACAGCCTATGAACATTTTTCGTCAAGATTTTTTTAAGCCGCCATGATCGTCGGGTCTGCCTCCTTGGGTTTGGAAAAACATGACTCGGACGTTCGTCCTGGGACCTGTGTTATCTTGATGATAAAAATACGGGGTTCCATAGTAGTAGGTAGGACCAAATATCGTTGGTAAAAAGAGCGAAATACACGAGTTTTTGTGTTACCGTAGAACCCCCGTAACGGTAGTCGGTACAACGGCAGTACAGTCGTGGAATAGATAAATACCCCTTCATCAACGTCAGGACAGGGTGCCAGCGTCGATTGCCTCACCTCAACCGCTTTCATCGCGGCCGCTGCCGTCCTAGCCGCAAGAGATCGTCGCGCGACCACGTTCATCCCCGTAGCGCAGTAGTCATCTCCATGTTTTCCTTGCACTCCCATTCTGGCTAGTAGTTCAAGCTTTCCTGCCGCCGCCGCCGCTGTCGGCACCCGAGCCCTCTTTCCAGACTCGGCTGGGCGTATCCCGCGCCCCCTGTAGTAGCCATCGGCACCGTCATTGCCCCCGCCGCCACTGCTGCTCTTGCTGCTGCAGTCCCCGTTGTTGCTGCAGTCATCCCAGGGTACGGGTGAGTGCCTTGGCCAGTATTCGTTACGCCGGCAAGAGGCACCATCAACTGCGTCGTTGTTGGTGGTGGCGGGCGTCTTGGGCGCCGTAGCAGAAGACTGAGCAGGAGCTGGCCGCGCCTGCATCTGCGAGTTGTATGGTCAGCCGTGGATATGGAGCGAGGGCCAAAACACTGGACAGCTCAGGTCCCTATGTCATGGCTTACTATGTAATTTTCAGAGCGGATATGTCCCTGGTCAATACTGACGTGTACGTTCCACTGTATACCTGATGAGTACACTGTTGCGGGTGATATATTGGGAGCCGTGTGGCCTGCAATATCTACGTCTACTCGTGCAGGAGAACATGTTTCCTGGCTCAGGTTGCATCTGTACGAATAACATAGTGCATAGTATATCATAACGACAAAGAGACCCGCAGGATCTAGATGACCAATGCATGAGTAAATCGCGACATTACTGATTTGAGAAAGGACGACTTTATTTTGCGCCCTTCGTAAGGCTGACATTTTAGCGTGGGTAAGAGCGTAGTAGTTTTGTACCGTACGCAGTCGGGGAGGGGCGAGTAGAGCATCTTATGTGATGATGTATCTGAAGATAGAAAGGAGCTAAGCTACAAAGTACGGAGAAAGTGGTGCAGAGATTGTGTACCTGGTACTACTGTGCTGCGGATGTAGACGGAATGGGAGCATTGAGTATTTTATCCGGTATGTGCCGCATGTACTGCCGTGTCATCCGCCACGGCACCAATAACCTATTTGCTTTCACCATTAGTCGCTGAGATATTGCCCTTCGGAACATTTGCTCAATCTCAAGCCCGGGTACAAAATGTCAGACATCCGCGAGAAAATTATCGCGGGACCACGAGATTCCGCCCGCTAGACCGGTGAGTAGAAACACGGCGGCCCTCCTGGGGAGAGCCTGAGCGCGCGTTGGAAACCTCCAGCTTTGTACTGGAGTTTGCCCCCCCGGGCACAGATGCATTCGGCTCGGCGACTCGCTCTTGCTTTCTCGGCCGCTCTCTTGGCGGGTCGCAGGACTTGGCCACCGCCATGCCTTCGACACTACGCGCGGTCGGAGGTGCCCCCGAGACCGCCGAGCGCTATCGCGTCGACCTTCGCTCTCTGTGGTAGATCGAAGTTTAGTATTACTCCGAGGTACAAGAGGTTCACAGTCTTGTTTGGCACGGACAACTTGAGCGCTCCGCTTCGTCGCAGATTGCGGTTTAAATACAGGAATAGTACCGAGTTCATGGTGTTGACGGTTCGGCCGAGAATCTTCCGCTCACAGTGTTCGTCGCACTATTCAAGTACACTCGTATCATACATGCGTAGTGGCACACCACGAGATTACGTAAAAAACTGTGGTCTCTGCCCGGCTTCGATTTTTCCACCTTATTACCGGATCGCCTTCGATCCTATCCACCCACAGATCGTTACTTCTTGACCTTCGCAGTTTTGTACAACGCTGTGCTCTGATGTGCTTGGAGTTATCCACGATACCATCACGAACATGCCAGCCTTTAGTTATGATTATTCGATAGAGCAGGAGCGTTCGTGAAAAAGGGAAAACGACACGCCACACCCCCAGAGGTCGAAATGGAAAACCGTTGCAATCGTTGTGATCTACATGATGAAAAAAGCAAAAGGAAACAAAGATGATCCTTGTTTTTTTCACTTGGTTCTAGAAACTCCTCCCCCCGTGTCCAGCGAAAAAAAAAACTTGTGACATATTATTTTTTGTTTCCGGGCGGCCTTGGATAATGAAGGAACGAGGCTCACGAGCTTGAAGAACGAAACTCATGAGCTGAAAGAATGCCGCATGTCTCGAGGCTCTGTCTCTGTGGATAGAGATGGCAGAGGTGGCACCGAAGTGTCGGTAAAGACCACTTGTGAAGAAAAAAAGACGTG
Organism: Postelsia palmaeformis; assembly: GCA_037834295.1. Classification (NCBI taxonomy): domain Eukaryota; class Phaeophyceae; order Laminariales; family Laminariaceae; genus Postelsia; species Postelsia palmaeformis. The sequence continues at coordinate 21,068 of JBBMHQ010079309.1, forward strand.
GTTTGAAATGGCGCTTATGTGGCCATATTGGAACATTGATCTCAGGGATCAATGGGAAAATATAAGAGTTGAGAGGAGTAGAGTGTGAGTGTGAGTGTGAGTGCGAGTGTGAGTGATCAAGGTGGAGGTGCCCGCACCTGATCATCTCGGTACAATGCCCATGCTACGGACAGTTGCAACCTACCGTGGTTAGTACTGTTCCCTGTAATGTTCTCTGCAACGTTATGGTAACGTTTTAGCAACGTTCTCAGCATTGTTCCTGATGAAGATGTTTTGGGCATACAACAGAGCGCAATACGAGTAAGACCAACTCGTAATCTATCCGCGTATTTTAATTACCCGAAAATCTAGACTAAGATACTCATATACTCGTATCAGTGCGTAGTGACTGCACATCACAGTAGATACGTATGGATCTCAACGTCCATATGCTAACAGATAAGGCAAGGTGTCTTCCCGGCTCCTGGCGAGACATCGAGGTTGTTTCTTCAAGGTAGCAATATTTTCTTTTTAGCTCCTTGCTATTTATTTCATGTAGTATTCGCTGCTAGCTGCTGCCGTTCGATCTCGAGTTGTCGCACAGTTTGTTACTGTATGCCTCTTATGATCGTTCGGCTTCTCGCGGTCACCAGCTCTTTCCCTCGACTACGTCGGCGGCGTCGAACCTCTCTCTCTGCGGTACATCTTGTGGATTATTGCCACGACCACAGTACAATACGTGTTTCAGCCAGCAGCTGATGTGGTGCTCGGCGAACATTCTCTCGAGATTGCTGTAGGTTCTGCTTCGTGCTGCAGCTGCGAACGTCGATTTACATCTTCGATGTTCCCGCCTCGGGGTTGCTACCGCTTTATCCCGACTCGCTCGTTTTCCGAGCCGCCCTCGGCTTGTTGGACCCCTCGGTCTTGCCTTGTTATTGTAGGTGCCTGTCTGGATTAAGTGACCCTCTATGACTTATGATGGCTTACCGGCGTTCTTGTCAAAGCTTACGAAAGTTATTAATAATATTACGACGCGTACTCATAGTCGAGTAGTTAGTACTGCTCGTACAACATCACACCAATCGTGTCCTTCCGATCAACTCGGCAAGATTTTATCTGAAATTAGAAGAAATACGAATACGAGTGCAATTGCTTTGTTTTTTCGACCAAAAATCAGACCGAACCGGTACACTACAGTAAGAAGTACCACAATAGCCAGAACTGCTCGCGTCGCACACATGAAGTACGGTATCGTGAGGTCAATACTAGCAACTGAGCCACGAAAGAAGGTACCAAGTGACTGTACATTTTCGGATTGCCTGCTGCACGATCTGACGGCTGAAATTACGTGGTTAGGATCAGCTTGTCAAGATACGAGCACCACAAGCGAAAACATGCGGCAGATAGATGTAAAACTACTCGACAAGTTACGAGTGACTTGAGTTTCGCGGCTCAATCTCGGTCCGCTTCTAAGCGAATCGCATATACTTCTACTGACTGAAGCCGACGATACGATAATGGTAGGTTTTCAAAATAATGACGGATAGCAGTACGGAGGCACTGCGAGTACAGGCAATACTTCAGGGTTCGAGACTTCTTGCACCGCGAGCACTCGCAGTACATCGGGTACTGATGTGGGTGCTTCACGGGTTTCCAGCCTGAGTATTTCGCGGTCCCTCAAAAAAATACTGCACATTAGAGGTGTAACCTGGCGAGTAGCCGGCACAAACGGGTACTCGGATAGCTTCGAAAGTGAAACCCGAACCCGTTCCGGGTATCCCGAATTTTCAGCCGAAATCAAACGGATTCAACGAGTACTCGGGGTAAAGCGCGACCCCGTTTTCGCTTACGGTTATGAAGGGGCACCACAAGCGGATGACAGGGCGTGCCACATACGATTTGATGTCGAAACGAGCACGATAACCATCAAAGGGCAATAACAAAGCGTCAGGTATTCATGTAAGAATGACAAGAAACCACGAAATGCAATCAGCTTGTCTTGGCTTTTGTTGTCTTCCATGATATGCACTACGGATGGCTTGTTCGTCTTTTGGGCAGCTATACAGCATGATGAGTATATGTACCAATACAGAGAGAGACATGCCGTGCGAGAAGTAGCGTGTGACATATGCAGTCTATGGTTGCACGCGAAAAAGCAAATACCCACAATTACGCTCCTGAACTGAGCACATTCGGGTACATACATAGTGCAAGATAGATGGATCTGATGTGCGCTATAGCAGGTGGCGTTCCCAGGTCTCCATGTCGGGTAGGCAGGTGTCATGGCTCGAGTAAAAAAAAGGTGCACCTATGTTGATCCCAAGGACATCGAAGAGATCAATATGACAAGAACGCGTAAAAAAGAATCAAAATAGGAAATCTCTGTGGACAGGTCATGGATCCCGTTTTCTCTCGATTTGAAAAGTTTCTAGAGATATTGTGAGGCATTGTAAGCGGGGGACGTGCCAAACATACGGGTACCCGGGTACTCGAATCCGCCGAGTACCCGAGCTTCCCCTCAAAGCCCGCGGGTTTCGAATCAAACCCGAACCCGTCACGGGTTTTCCCCATCCGAGTTGCACCCGCCGGGTAGCCGGGGTTCGACCGTTCGGGGGGATTTTCTTAGGAGAGGGCCAGTACTGTCATCAACTCGATGGGTTTGGAAGTTTCCATACACGGGACAAATCACCGATATATTACCGGCAGATCACGGACAGATCACTGACAGATCACTTGTAGATCACCTACAGATCACCTACAGATAATCTATTACTAATATATATTCCTGATCTGTACCTAAAACCTGCTGGTATGTACCAGGCATCTACATCATAAACATAAGTATCACGGGCTGCCGTAGTAAATAGGACCTACGGTTCACACCAAAACCTATATATTTCATCATTCTTACTAACAATATTTGGTCCTAGTAAGTATGGCCTTCTGTAATAGTTTACAAGAACAGCAGTGCGTAGTATATATTCATAGTATGTATAGACGAACTGACGTTTTGTTGGGGCCCTGCGAATACTCGTATAGTCTCCATGAGCTCTATCCGCATCAAGAGCAGATGTTTCCTGAGTTAGATCGGTAGCGTGCGTATGGTGCACAACATATCGTAACTACGGGTTGCGTAGGATGTAGATGATCTATCTGTAGATGATTTATCTGATTTGTAGATCGTGATCTGTTTGACTGTGGCAGTTTGGGGCTACCGAAGTGATACTCGTGTTTGAACCCTCGTCAGAAAAATACCTGGTACCTGGTACACATAAAATGAAAGAGATGATACAGATGATGCATTTATCATACAACAGTACATAGTCGGCGTCCCCGGTGGCTTGGTGGGTAGTCCGCGCGCCTATCAAGATCAATTTCGTGGGATCAAGTATCACCGAGTGCAAGCTCAGGGGCTTTTTGGATAAAATAAATTGATTGGCGGAAAGCGCGAGAACGTGAGTTAGCCACATTCGATGAAAATCGACGAGCAGAGGGAATTGCCGAACCCTATGCGCGAAAAAAAAAAATGGCACGTACCGGGGGGGAAGAAGGGTAGGCACCTGTGATCACGCCTTGCCCAGAAGGTCGTCGAGGGTGAAACCTCCTACGAGCTAGGCTGGAGAGTGAAAGTGATATTGAAAAACAAAAAAAAAAGAAAGTACTATTAATACTATTAATATTAATTATACGAGGTAATACCAGCAGCACAAAATCTCATTTATATACAAGCACGTACAATACGTCCCTATTGATAGCGCGAATAATTGCCGGTACAGCAGTAGTCCGTCCGAAAATATAACGACCGTTTTGATATTCATATTGATATCAAAACAGTCCTGATATCTGCGACCGAGTGCTGTTAATATATTAATATCAAAACAGTCCTTATATTTGCGACCGAGTGCTATTAATATCAAAACAGTCCTTATATTCGCGGCCGGGTGCTCTTTTTTTTTAACATCACTTTCACCTTTCGGCCTAGTTCGTACTGTAGGAGGTTTTACCCTCGACACCCTTCTGGACAGGCCGTGGTCACAGGTGTCTACCCTTCTCCTCCCCGGTACGTGCCTTTATTTTTTGTCGCGCATAGGGTTCAGCATTC
>JBBMHQ010079310.1:0-11839 GCA_037834295.1 Postelsia palmaeformis
TTGTTACTAAAAATAGGTAAATATATAGGCTTTTGTGTGGCCCCCAGGTCCTATTAACTATGGCTCCCCGTAATAGTTGGGGAGCAATGTTCAGGACTTGAACCGTATCCTGCACGAAACACAGGTGTCAACGCAACCTCTTATCACCGTCGAACGGACATTGCAGGACCCTTCAGCTTTTGGCTATCGTGGCCACTTCGTACCTGTCGTTGGTATATCTGTTTGTAGGCGTGAAAGGGAAGACCCGTGTGCCGAGGTGCAAAAGAAAGAGCGGCAAGGAAGAGCAGGACAAAAAGGAGTAAACGTCGGCAATGAGCATCGATGAAGTGATTAACCATGTCCGGCACTACCTTTAGGTACGGCACCAATGATGTATCTGTATGACGACGTGCTATTACGGGGGACCATAGTTAATAGGACCAAATATTGTTACCAAAAAAAGGGAAACATATAGGATTTGGTGTGCAACCCAGGTCCTATTAACTATGGTCCCCCGTAATAGTAGGATACATGGCAAAGAAAGAGACGATGTTTGGCATTTAAACGCGTGTGTACCTGATGGGTGGTGTGTGCATCTCTGGCTACTACTTTGTGAGCACGACATTACCACCCGGGTTCAAAACATATGCTGCCCCTCTATACTGACTGGCGCTGCGCATCGCCAGGAACCCAGTTCAAAACTACTGCTTTGGATGACAAGCTACGAGGGTACATTATTCCGGGATACAAGACGCGAGCACATCTGAAAAAGCTTTGCGCGTTGAAATTCACGTCCTAGGCAGCAGAATCGCGTCAAGCGACGCGTAGATGTACCCTGCTGCGATATATGTTTCGAAGGGAAACGGCACGCTATTTTACGTTGCCACGAAAGTTTTCCGCCTCACCGCATCTGTTGTCCACTAAATTGGTGACGCAAACGCCGCTGAAGCAAATGCAGCTTGTTTCCTCAAAACATATCTGCAAAACCATCAAAGCGCGCGAAACGTACATTTCAGAGAAAAACGAAACCGCGTTTCCTATACCATTACTTCCCTGCGAAATTACATATGGTTGAACTATCAATAATTCAGGCACACCCAGGCAGCCTTATACCTGGTACAGTGACGGCGGAAGTAATGGGGCAATACCGTACAGTAGACGCATACTACGCACGCAGAACAGTACTACTATTGTCGAGTTAGCCACACCATAAGCGATGGTTTATACGCTTGAGATAAGTGTAAAGCTGTTTCGTCGTCAGCCAAGCGCGACGCTTCCGCTTATAAGATGCTTCGTATGTACTTACCATTAGGGTAGTCTCGTGCTCTGGTTTAACGCGTGCGGGTATAGCCCCATTCGACATGAAAGATGTCCGTCCCTTATTTTAGACGTTAAAAATAAAGCACTAATTGCTTGAGCACTGTCGGACGTAGCGCTGACTGGTCAGCAAAGGATGCGTCGTGAGCTCAGATCTAATCGACTTGAAAAAATGTTTTTTTCGAGCGCACGTGCTGTATAGTAGGCCTCAATATGATAAGACGCCTCCAGATACCAGTAGCGTTCGGCGGGCAGGGGGCCCAAAGATCATTTGACACAAAGTCGACGAGAGTCCCCAAACTCCCGAACAAATGTTTTGTTGATTATTATGTAACACTATTAATACTTGCTCGACCGCTACTCAGCACTAACCAAGTAAGTGGAGATGCTGGTTGCTGGAATATTCAGATAATGTGCTAACCTCCTGATCATCAGATGTCAGTCGTTGTGCAGCTCCTTTTGAGACGAGGCAACTTTACAGATCGGGAATTCTACATGATGAGGGAGTTCCGGGTTACTGTCTGGAGTCATCTATCACCCTTTCCCGTACTGTTACGGTGAACCATAGTTGATAGGACCAAATATTGTTAGTAGAAATAGGTGAATATATAGGTTTTGTGTGTACCCTAGGTCCTATTTACTAATGTCCCCTGTAATAATTGCGTCTACAAAACATTCTCGTGTTATTCGCGACCTGTGGAATTGACAAGTCTAAAAAAGAGCTACGCAATGAGTGGCATCAGAGCCATCTCACTCTTACAGCAGGGGTGCACCAGAAGTTCCTCAGCCCCCTCTTACCAGGAGCTCAATATCTCACCCGATACAATACTCGGAAGGAATTTGTCAACACCACTCGACCGGCACTTGCATGGGCCAGTCCCAAAACGAATACACGAGAGTGAAATTTTCATCATAACTGACTGTTCCTCGACGAGGGAACTCGATCGGTCAGAAACGTTTGGCTCGAAAAGTGCAACCCCTACTGTGGGGTGACTTTTCAGGGGGCTAGCGCATTATCCCGATATCCCACCACCAGAACCCTTGTTCAGCAGTAGCTCAGTCTACGGTGGGTACTTATGTGCCGTGTTTCTGTGTACAACCAACGTACTCCTTTTCCAGTATACACGACCATACGATTTTCCCCCTGTTCCATGCAGGATTAGACACGACGTTGCTGGATGAATACGCCGCAATACGGTCACCAAGTCATATTAAACTTGAACAATTTAAACCCAATTTTGAAGTTCAATCGTCAAACCATCAAATCAACACTCAAATCCTCAAATCCGCAGTCTCTCTGCCGCAAGCAAACACATGAAACTCTTAAAATCCATTGCCAGGTGAAAGCGATATCATTCCCATATTCAACAAGGTAAAAAACACATTTTCCAGCGATTTGGCCGATATATATTCATTCCCTCGAAAAACAAAAGGATCAATCCGACCTATTACGGCGGATCATAGTTAACAGGACCTATGATACACGCAAAAACCTATATATTTACCTATTTTTTCTCACAACATTTGGTCCTATTAACTATGGCCCCCCGTAATAGTTGTCCCTGACCACCTCGGCATACCATTTTTCACCGCGGGATCCAGGTAGATCAGAAGTAACAAAGTTCACACTGTACGAACGTGACTGCAGAAAATTCATTCACGTGCGCAGTACATAACTTAGCGTTACATGAAAAATCCCGTTTGACAATCGCGGAACGATGCAATCAGTCCAACTCATTATCAAACATCACATCTGCACCGTATACGCCCCTTGGGATTTGATAGTCTCTTTAGTCCTGGTCATCCCCTATAGTAGTAAGCTGAGATGTTTTATCGTCTATCTATAAACACCTGCTCTCAATGTCATACGAAGTTACTGCAAACATGGAACATGTCTCACTACGAGTGGTCATGTGAAATCTGAATAAAAATAAAAGCGGTAAAAAAACATGAGGCGAGAGGTCGCAAGCAATCCCGTTCCTCCCAAAACGTACCACCTATTATTATGGAGGACCATAGTAAACAGGACCTACGGTATAGACAAAAACCCATATATTTGCCTATTTTTACTTATAAAATTTGGTCCTATTTGCTATGGTCCCCCGTAATAATAGTCCCCTACTCACGCTATAAATTCATAGATCGCGACTGTAATGCGAGATAGCTTACATCCCTTCTCACATTCGTTTTCTTCGAAGTTGAAGGTGTCGGTACCAAATAACAATCGCTCACGCTGAAGACACCCAAGCTCTCGCTTGCTCTACTCTCTCGCCAACGCTCCAAAATCACTTGTTCATCCAGTATCCTTACGACCTCCGCTTGAACTATATGGCTTGAACTATATGCTCCTCGTGCAGAAGTCGAAGCCTCTTTTTCATCCTCTTGGCACTCGCACTGACAAAAATCGAGTCAAGCCGGGCTGGAAGTCGAGTCAAGCCGCAGGATTTCCACCGCGGGTTCGATCTCTCCCTCAAGCTTCTGTGTTGTTATCCGTAGCTTGAGGAGCTTCAGATCTCCCCTAAAACACTCCACGCTTTTGCTCCGACGCTTGGCAGATCTGAATCAGCCATCGCTGGAAGCGAGTTCTCATCGCTTCAGGATGGCCTCGGCTGCGCTTGCCAACAGAAAATTACTGGCTTTCATACCACTGTGGTGTGGTTATTGATATCTAGAAGCAACCACGCAGCAGGCACGAGAAAACGTGGCTGATGTTTAGACAGAAACACGGAACCCTCTCAGCTTGTATCATACCCGACTTGTCGAGTTGACTCGCCTCACCAGGATCTAAAAAAAAAAGAGACATCAGAAGGCTCACAATTTATATCCCGATACCCCGTCTTTCCATTCCTAGAATCCTTGACCAGCATGGAACCTCTAAAATCTAAGATGGATACTATGTAACGTTCCGCAGTACCACCAAGATTATGGGATGGCATGTGAATGGTGGTCGCCATCTACGTTATACGCATGCTATCCTCTCATACGGGTATGACGGGTAATGTATAGCGGCACGCCTCCGGACCATTGAATAGAGCTGATGTTCTCGAATCACAAAACGAAAATAGCTGGGCTTCACGTGCCCGGGTTCCGCACGTGAAAACGTTGCAAGGACGCAAAGATGCACACAGCGACACACCCCCATATCACAAGTGGCGAAGATCAATGAAGCGATAAAAATACATGGAGCCGGAAACCTATGCACCAAACTGCGCAGGGTCTTGCACGTGCTTTGTACTGTAGTCGCCTCTCGATAATGAATCGTGCAACTCGGCAAAGGCTACACCACACGCCAAACGTGGCTAATAGCTTCTTATTAAATACGGACCTCAATATGTGTATCCACCCTACCTACTGTACTCATGTCCTCATGTCCTACCAAACCAGGCCTGAAAGCTTCCAGCCTCATACGCTCACTGATCTCTCCACGAAGTTTTCGTCCGATCACACTCCCGCTTATGGTGTAGTGACTTCCAGGATGGTCGCTTCATAATAATAGTGGGCATGTGGAATGCGCGGCACGACAACCGAGCAGCACCCATATGTCAACAGTCGATGTCCTACAAAAACCTGGGAGCTCGGGTCTTCAAGTTGGTAGGCTATTTAGGTATTTTGGTTCCTGTTGGGACCAAGGCACGGGCGAAGACCCAACCCAACCCCTTACTCTCACCCTTACCCTGACCCTTAACCAGCAGCTGGTCGAAGCAGCGATAGGATGAATGCTTCTATTTCTTTTCAGGGCTGGAACCAATCGGGCGACTGAGTTAGTTACATCACCCAACGAAGGGCACCGAATGCGAGAGATGAATAGTTGGTCGGCAAGAGTGTGACAATCAATTATACGGCCGTGCACATCACCAAGAAATGAAACACAGGTTACCTCTGTAGGGCCAAGCACGCCCGGAAACAAATAAGTGAAGCCGCCTCGAAATATTTTTCGAACAAAAAGGGCAACAACTTGACCGCAAGTGGCTCAAAAGCCACAGTAGAAACGAAAGACTGAAGGGCGACTCCGCGCTAACGGTTTTTTAGGCAGTTGCTCACCTTGGGACTTGTTGAATTGCTCACAACGGAGCACGTCAAACCGATTGCCCTGCTCAATGCGCATATCCCCAACGTTCCCTCGGGGGCACATCCGACTTGGACATCTATTGCCTTAGGAACGCACTTACCCATCGTGTAGCGCAGACGGGTAGGAGACGGTGGAAAAACAGAGGTAACGGGATGTCGTTAGTTTGGGCCCAACCGGCGACAAGGCGAACTACCGGGGGCAGTTGAAGCAACGTCCGCAAGATCGTGCGACGCTTTGTTTTTACACACTCTCTGCGTCGGTATTGCCCTTCAAGGTTCGGCTGTAAAAAATAAAAATGTACGACTTTCGTCCCCCTTACCGCTTCACCGTTACCCGATGTGCATTCGGTCACTTGTCCTTGGCTGGTTTGGACAGCATGAAGCACCCACAGAAGCGTCCACCCTATGCGATGGATGATCATCATATCCAGTGGTGCGATGTCGTTGTTGGCACAGGACCCCCCCTGAGATTGAAACCTGCATGTAAACGTGGGGGAAAATCGACAACAAAACGAAGTCGACCATGTTAGCTGCTGCTCCCCTTCGATACCAGTACTGACCATACACCGAACGTCGACACCATCGAGAACTCGACAGTTAAGATGAATGAAGCTCCTGATGTGGGAGCTATAGTAGCTGAACAGCTCAACCATACACTTTGGTATCGGTCTCACTGACGATTGCATAGACACAGGTTTTTCCTTACAAGGGTGCACATCGCGGCGAAAGTCATTGATCACTCAACATCAAGCATACTCAACTTATCGAGGGGGGCGCGCCAGTATTTTTTTTCGGAATCACCAAAAAATAGGGCAGGACACCATCGTGAGAGGGGGTTGTATGACTCTTCGTAGAACTTAAGAGGAGCAGGTCTCCCGACAGTTTCAGTCAATGCCTGGTGGCTGTGGACAACTGCCACACACTCGGGGCATTATCTGTCGGATGCCTTTGAGTGCAGGCCGTGGCTATAATGAAAACATTATCTACACTCACAAGGCGCAGGACGGACTAGTATACGGTGAAGGCCCGATAATAAGAAAGTGCCCAGTAAAGACACAACGCTCACTTTTCGGAGGGCGCGAAGGAAGGGGGTAGAGAGAAAATCCTCGGTGGTAAACTGTACACAAGGCTGCTTGGAGGTGACTCCCTCAAAATAAGTTCAGGCTTGACCAGATTAGGTGCCTGTTGTTGGCGGGCCCATGCTGTACCGCAACAGAGAGCGTACCAGAATAGAGTATCTGCTGAAGGACCGAGCCATTTTCAGGGATGGGGATAAACGATCCTCAAGATCCGGCATCGTGACAGCTTGGAGTAGTCTTGTTTTCATCTGTGTCGTGTCAGTTTCTCATTTTTTTCAATTGCACCGGTGAACAATAACGGGGGGGCATAGGTAATAGGACCTGGGGTTGACACAAAAACCTATATATTTACCTATTTTTAGTTACAATGTTGGGTCCTTCTAACTATGGTGCCCCGTATTATAAATAAGTGTTTTTACACTACTCTACGGGCTTTGATGTAATGAGAGCTGATATTCGAGCGGTTGAGTTGGGTTCTGAGGGGGTCATTTCTCGTGTTGGTACGCCACTCCGCCAATATTTGAACCAGTGGTATTACGTAACACCTATTTTTTTCAGGTCGTCGATGATCCACGCTACACGATACGTGGTACCTGGTATGTTATTATATTGCCGACTGCGGGCAACAGCAAGGTTTTGGACTAGTTTCGTGGAACGGGCGTCATCAGCTGCAACCGCTTCGTCTACGTACCCGGTATATTCCAAGCAGAGTAACAACTAGGCAACCGAAGCGTGGTACGGGCCCCCCACCACGAGTGATAGACGAGTGGGGGCAGGGGCCCTCCGGTGGGGGCTGGTGTGCCGCCGGAGGCTGCTTCCTGTGTAGGGTCCGTGTCGGAGCCGATAATTTGGGCTTAGATATCGGCAGTAATACAATCAAAATGTGCGTGTTTACCAAAATATTTTCGAACTGACGTCTACAAAAAAACAAAAAATGTTCGTTCGACTAATCAATTTGGCATAGACGTGTCTAGCAATATGGCAAAGGCTCAGGTAGTGTTTTCGATGCTATAGATGCATGAGTTTCTGGAAACATGTTCATCAAATGGGAAAAAGAAAACGGCCTCTGCTTGTCTCTCCTGGTCTCTCCCGGACCTTATTCGATTTGGCAAACCGCTCTCACTCACAAGTTGCAGAAACACAGCAGAAACACCGGGTGGTGTCAGTGCGGAGGGCGAACCGCAAACGGTCGGATACCATCATCATAACGGGCTACAATCCTCGGATGCCGAAAAACAAACATCGCAGCCCGGTACTTGGACCGAGGATCAAAGTCATGGAGCTGGGCATCACAGACCGCGAAGCTACGAGGCTATCAGCTTCCACCCCGTCACTACGTTAACGTTTGCTGTGTATAGTCGCTACTTGTAGGTACCAGCGTACACAGAGTCGAGAAATGTTCCTGGAAAATCGCCTCGTTCTACGAAATTGCGAGTTCGGCTCGGCGAAAGGCGCCTCTAGTGCGGATCATATTTGTTTTCGCCTGCGGCGAATCGGACACAATCTTCGCACACTTTTTTCGCGAAACATGTCGCGAAGAGCGAAGCCCGAACACGGGTGTGCAGCAAGCCGCGCGAAGCCTCTTAAAACCTGCGTGCAAACCTGTGAAAATGTATGCGCAAACGAGGGTTCCGAACGAAACAATGAAGCGCCCCAGATCTTCTTCCGCTTCAACACAGGGTAGGGGGGCATGTAGGACATATCTGGTACGACCGTCGTAGCAGTTGTTTATAGGTACAATCAAATATCTGATGTAGGCTTAATGGGCTGGTTCGTGTGATCTACTTGTAGCCGGAATGTATATCCGGAGATCTCGAAGGTGACGAGGTAGGTATCTCCAGATGGGATGCGCTTTATGTGTGCACGACTTCCAAGGGTTCGGGAGTTAAGGCGACGACTACGCACTTGGGCTTGTCCAAAGTTTTTTTTACAAGTAAGGACACCATCCGGCATCCCCGGTGGCTTGGTAGGTAGTCCACGTGCCTACTAAAATCAATTTCATAGTTGAGAATTTCGCCGAGTGCATACTCGTGGAGACTTTTTCTCGCACGCGACAAATATTAGCGGAGAGCGCGCGAGAGCCTGAGTGAACAGCACTCGACGAAACTCGACGAACAGTGGAAATGCTGAGCCGTATGAGCGATAAAAATATGAAAAAAACGAAGGTGCGTACCGTACAAACGAGGGGACGACACGTGCGACAAAGGCCTGTTCGGGAACTTCTTCAGAGTAAAACCTTCAATTTGAAAAAATAGGTGATGGACCTATATATGAATTTGATTTTTTGGGATCAGGGGAGGGGTGGGGTTGCTTGAGGTAGACACCGGACGGCGCAATCGAGGGGATGTTGGCATTGTTGCTGTTTGGCTTCCAGTTGACTTATCGCCGCCGACAAAGCAAAACAAAACCTAGGCCCTGCGTGTATTACCGTACCGTACCGGCAGCAAACATTTCTTGTTTTGACACAACAAGGTGATCTGCCTGGTACCTAGTACCTTGTACGCAATCTTCGCATGACTTTTTCCTCGGATATAATTGAAAACGAATTTTAAACTAACTTCCAGCGCTTCAAGGTCATTTTTTCAAGAAGCCTTCCACACCTCATTGCAATTTGTTGTACTATGTTCGTTTCATTTTCTTGTTTCACTTCAATTTCTTGGGGTGTTGTCTTTTCGTTCTCATGCCCTGGTTTCACTTGTGCTGTTGCGTTCTCAAACCCGGTGAGCTGGAATTTCAGTTGCTTGACTCATCAATTTGCGATTATTTTCGTTTGTGTCTTCGGTTGCCTCACAGTCGGTCACTGGGTGTACAGACGAAGCCGGGTGAAAACAGCGATTTTATGTGGACATACAGGTATTTCGCCGGTCTGCTCAAAAGAAATTGGATAAGAGATGACTATTAGCATTGATCCTACCGCATAACTTGGCGAATATAATTCAATCGTAGTTCTTAGTATTGATGGTGTTGCTGTGCGGTTCTTACCTACTGACTAGGTCAACACCCAGTCCACGGTAATCCTTAGATTTATCTCCCTCCTTCTGAACGGCGGGATATTTGTGGTGTCGGTACTGTACACCGTGGGCCGTACGCTGGCCTGCGCGCTTCGTTTCAAAACCTGGGAAACCAAGAAGGTATGTTTATGTCAAGCGCACACACAATCGTTTTTCAAAGTAAGAAAAACGCTTGGAATAAGATTAGAACCCGTGTCCTGCCGACGACGGCGAATGTGCTGGTAGCTGCAGAAATGTGTACAAATAAGAAACACGAGGATGTCGATGCTGGAAAGGGCGCGCTGCTCGTAGTTTACAATCTTCTTGTTTCTCTCTTTGAAGCGAGTTGAGAGGGAGAGCGGGAGTTCAAACGAGCGAGGGTGGGCGTCGCTGGGGGCACACATCAGCTAAGACGTTGAGCGAAACTAACATAATTGCAGCAGAGGTGTACCCCGGCGAGTATCCTTCACAAACGGGTGTGAGAGTCGAATAATTCTGAAAGTGAGAGCCGAACCCGTCGCGGGTAACCCGAGTTTTAGACCGAAACCAAACGGGTTCAACAAGTACTCGGCTATCTACGATAGGTCTTGCTTAGGTCGCGATGCCTAGCTTAGTGTTGTGAGCTTCGATCTGAAATTGCAAGCACCGCATGTGCAGACGAGCGTATAGTGATCTTTTTGATTTCAGACAAGCCACGGCCGTTTTTTTCCGGATCCATGTATCGGTCATATCTCCAGAACATGAAGAAGGAATCGCTTTCCACTCGTGGGTTGAGGCAGGACGGACGATAAACACCGTGTGAAACCATCGCATCCCATTGAATACATGGTACTTGGCGGGGCGGGGCCGGTCCATCCTTTGGCAGCGCCGTGGCTGGCCCGACTTGTAATCATAGCAGTTAGTTGCTCATAATGGCGCGAAGTCTTTGTGTAGTTTTCCGTGGCTGATTGGTGTGATTCGTGTAGCAGAAAATGTTTTACGGGATACAAGTCTGTACGATTGAAAAGGGTCGAGTGAGGCGATGCGAGGTGCTCTCTACCTTGCACTCTACCTCGCACTTCGGCGTGCAGCAGCAGTTGATGCCTGGTCCCTGCTAAATGTTTCTCAACAACTGCTCTCACGTCTCATGACAAGGCCGAGCGACGCACCACTCAACCGCACTTGGCGCACGAGTTGTCCTATTCGGGCCCCTCTATTGTCAAGTATAATCAAAGATCCAGAAACTCTTTTTTCGTCGTCCTGTGACAAAAATAAAAAGACGCGCAAGCCCGAATAGCGAACCACTTTTTTCTCGGTTTTCCGGGCAAGAAAAGCCTCTTCATAACGGGTCGTATACGAGGGTAGGGTGAAAGAGGCAATTCCGCAGTGTTGGGGCCAAACACATCGTGACGGAGGCAAATCAAGTGCCTGGTGCACGCCCCGGTAGACTAGTGGTCAGCTTCAAAGACCACTGGCATTGGTACCCAAGTTCAAATTCAACCGTGATGAGACTTTTACTTTTATTTGAATAAATAAAAAGGAATTAAACGCTGAGAGCGCCTTCGTTGCAAAGGTAGGCGGAATTCGACGCAAGTCGACGAGGGAAGAAAGTGCTGAAATTTTCTCGCGATAAAAATGCAAGGCAAGTGCCGTAGTGGGGAGGGGGGAGAAGAGCCTGCTCAGTGATCCCGTATCTGGGTTATGACTAAAGAGGGAGAGACAAAAGAAGGGCGGAGACAATGAATGGGGTGTTGAGAAAAACAACTAATATCGCCACCCAAAATTATGACAAAATTCGTACGCTGATTGGCTGATGACTTCATTACAAAAGCAAATCTTGCAAAATTCGCAACACGGCACAGCGGCTGTAGCAGAAAGGCGCCTCACGACAGATACTAAGCTCGATGGAGGAAGCATCTGACGACCGTGGAGCAAGTAACTACCCAGTCCACCTGTGATGCCACCGAAAACCTCCGAGACTGAAGACACACCATGCAGAAATATTAGGGGAAGGAGAGTGCGATGGCTAGCTCGACAACAAGCGGTTGCGAGCGAAAACACAGCAAATATCCAAAACGTGTGAACCAGGCGCAGAGCCACGCCGGCACCCCGACAGCAAGCATGCGCATCTGTTGGAATTCGTACGATAACTGCTGTGCCGTTGCTGCTGTCGCAGCGTGTGTGCTGTTATTGGAGTGAAGATAGAATGGTATGTCCAAACCCTGACGCCGTTTGACCAGAAGAGCCGCGGCAGGGGTTTGAGGAAGAGCGTGGCGGAATTTTTGAGGACCGTTGGGGCCTAGACAAAACGCTCCACATCTTATTGTCCGAAATGGCACGTACGTACCACATTCGGTGTCGTGGACGGCTGGGGCCTTTCTTTGAAATCCCATATGCTCCAACGAATTGAGCTGATGCAAGTACCTC
>JBBMHQ010079321.1:0-11839 GCA_037834295.1 Postelsia palmaeformis
CCCCTCTGAATTATGCCGTTCGTCCCGCCCCCCCCTCCCCCCCCAATCTTGGGCTCATCATCCTTCCGTACATGTCCTCACCCCACTTGGCGTGACTGGAGCTGTGCGGGCCACCTGTGGTAACGATAGCCGTGATGGCAAGAGGAAGCAACGCCTCGGCACAGACGATCATACTCTCCTCGTGCACTTCCCACCAGAGCTTGCCCAATAGTGTTGCTTTACCCTTGCGGTACCTGCCAACGATGGGCGTCAGAGATCAAACAGAGTAACAAGGAACAATAGTCAAGGTGATACGCGAGGTGTCAGTCAAGCTTCTCCGAAGGGGTGAGTCCGAGGTAACACCAGGTAGGTGTGATATCCGCGTGTTTGTTTGTGGCATTTTCTTGTCGGTTTTTCCTGTGTCGATGATTCAACCTGCGCAAAGAGATACGAAATAGAAAGCATACATCGAACATTAAGAACACAAAAGGACATGCATTGCCAAACGCACTAAACAAAAAGCCAGGACGAAAAGATTGAAGAGCCACAGCCAGAGAGACCGTGTCCCAAGCCACACGTGCGCAAACCCGGCGGGCTCTGAGTCACCCGCGGTCCGCGATCGTCGGCGCGTTTCTGTCGCAAAGTCCTACGAGAATACCAAGTGGATTGGTTACTCACGGAACGATGCTGGCAGCAGGGCTGTTGCTTGCAGCTGGACAGCGCTCGCTCGCTGAACCAGTATTATGTGAGTTCTCCCGCCCATCCACCCTTCTGCTTTCGATGATGGGGAGGTGGAGACGTTTTCGTGGATATATAGATAGGTAATATCCTCGTTTGCTATCGTATAACCGAGTGTATTTTTACTCACTCCCTTGTTTTTTTTCAGTGGCATGCGGGGTTTGATACCATGCATGGTATATGTTTTATTGTGCAAGTGTAATGGTGTTGGATCATTGGGTGTCTCAGTCCTTCGATAATTCGTATAGTAGAACCCAGACAGCGAAGGGAGGGACTCCCCTCTTGTGTCGACCAGGAACATCCCATCGTGGGACACACGACTGGACGTGTGGGGTAGGGATATAGATACAGTAGCCATGGCGATAGCACTGCCGTCCGCGAAATCAGCCGAACTTCGCGATCTACTGCGTGAGTGGCTGGCCGATAAATTGTCTGCCTCTGTGAAGGGGGTGCGATGGTTGGTGGGGAAACATTTGCGTGTTGGCGGGGTGGCAAAGACCAGATAAATTTTTACGTCGCATGTTCAACCCGTCAGGCCTTCCTCCGATTGAGATCTGGCAGGAGAAATTCCTGCTGCCACGGATTTTCTCAACGCGGGCGACTTCAACCGTACCCGAGTAAAATGCCGATGTTGGGTGTTGGCGGTAACTGTTACAGGGTGCACTCGGCTCACCCGCTTACACGCACCAATATAGAGCTGATGTTTACAGTCGTGTTGATCCACGAGTTGGCCCGACGCATCTGGGGATGCTGTGCCATGGGAGGATATTGTTGAGAGTCTGGGGGGTGGTAGAGAGTGGATTTCGAGGAAGGCGTACGTACATAATCGATTCTGCCAGAACGTGGGAGCTAACGATGACCTGTCCATAAATGTCTTGAAGCTATTTGGCATCGTTGTAACTGCTTCTAAACACCCTTTTCCTTTCGGTTGTGAAGGGCGAGAGACGTTTACTGGGATATAGGTACGTATTATTCTCGGTTGTTATCGTGTAACCGAGGGCATATCTACTTACTTTGTTTCATCTATTTCAGAGGCATGTGGGGGTTTATACCATGGTATGCGTTTTTCCTTGGGGAGTACAATATGGTGTTGTACTATTGGGTGTCCTAGTCGTCCGAGAATACGTACAGGAGAAACCGGACAATGAAGGGACGGAGGTGCGTTCAGCAGAAAAGCTATGTGTGTATGATACAGGGTTGGATGGTGCGGTAGACATGTACGTCAGCTCCCCTCCCTCCCAAGCTATAGAAGATGAGAATTCAGAACGCAATTTGGAAGATATATACAACAAAGCGGCAATACTCATCCTCCTGGAGAAACTCAGAAACCGTGCATTACTAACCAACACTTTTCAAAACCACCACAGATGTCATAGATGCCGACGGCCTATAAAAGGACTGACCTGGCCTGATATATGCCGTACGGCGCGACAACCAACCACGCAAGCAGCAGCAGCGCGCCATGGAGCGCGTAGTAATCGGAGGGGCCGTCGCAGGGAGGGATCATGGTACCGTTCGCAAAGTTCAGCTTGATACTCCCGCGCTCGTTGTCTGTGTGCTTGCCGATGTCTTTGCCCATATGCCACGCATAGACGATAGGAGTGTCCCGGCCCGATAAGATGTCGGAAGTAATGTTGTAGTCCTTCGCACCGATCGAGAAGCGTCCAAGCAAGGGAAAAGGGAGTGTACCAGGCGACGAGGACGATGATTAAGACGCATGGACCACTCGTGCAGAAAAGCGTTGCGTTGGAAGGCCCGACGCCAAATCGATGGCGCATGTCAGGTCACGGTGAAACCGTTTGCCGTTCCTATATAGGCCAAGTTTCATTGCGGTCCCATATTATTCAGGGGACGACGGCTGCGTTACTGGGCGCAACAGCTAGTAGATTGGCGTTTCGATTGCGCACGATCAGCGCCTTCAAGTAGTCACGCGTCGGTGTCATCACACGCGGAGCAACAATACCATTTGTTAAAGGAAACATATGAAGGGCACGAATAAACCCGTTAAACCAAACAACGTCTGTGTGGGTCGTGCACACTGAACGAGATTAGAAGAACATGCTCGGGCTGAGAGGTTGAAAGCCGAAAGGTGGCCGCTGCCCAAGCGTACCACACTGTACACCTCGGATTCAGACTCACGGAATCGTCATCTCCCACGCCCCAGCGAGCGAAGGTCACACCAGTCCACTCTCCCTCCATGGTAATACCCAGGACGTCGAGCTGGTCATTGCTCTCGCCATCAAACGGAGGCTCACCATGACTTGATGCGGCGGAAGAGTCGAGCAGTCGTACATGCGAAGGAGGGGAGGGTAGAGAAGGAGAGTAATTAAACTTTTGTAAAGCCTACAAGGAATAATGGCAGAAAACATGGCTGCAGGCGCATTTGTAACGCCAAGGCGTGCCGGCATTCCCTCACATCAGTTTACGCAATTTTTCCAGTCTGAAGGGGGTGGGGCATAGTGAATTGTGTTTTACAGCATACGACGCGTGTCAAGCTAGGAGGTAGCACGTTTTGTCCTGAATCTGTTCGGACTGGCGAGGCTTCTGATCTTTACTCTATCGCTGCACTATCGTTTGTAATTTTCAATATGCCTAGGTCGTGGCGTTTTCACTCGGGGCGCATTTTCAGTACTCTCAGGGGCAGGGTGTCGGCGGGGTATTCTATTGACTTAATGTTGGCATAGAGCTCCTTGAGCGAGGCTTCAAATATCAATAGGTGCCCCCTTGTTGCATGGATACCACGCATCTACGAACGTTGCAACTGTTGATACAGCACACACTAAAGTGTTGTGAGAGTTTTACCCCAACACACTACTACTCCCAGTAGAACATGCGGGTAAACGCGCGCGAGTAACGCTGTCACACGAAGCCGCTTCACATACTCAGCGTTATACGTTTTACGATGCTTGCATGATTGACAATGGAAAACCTTCACTCACAGCCCCACTCACGCTTCGGTCCCCGAATGGTCTGTGCAATTGGCCAAGTCCTCCGAGGAAACGGCGCATATAATGAAGTCGTTGGTACTTGCCATGTCTTCGCCTCCGAACCCGATGGCCTATTTCCATAATGAGGAGGAACAGAAAATACGCCGCGCACAGTATAGACGCAGCGACAGAAGCGGCGGAAGGAGGGACACCCCGGAGAGAGCGAGGTATTCAGGGCTTTACGCTCGTGTATACGGACCAATACTTGAGCAGGAACAAGAAAATAACACAGGAATAAGTATGAAAACGACACGAACACGCTGATAAACGTGGTGTGCTCCGAACTTTGAAACAAGCCGCGATGGAGATCCCGCGTTTGAGGAGTCACAACGGCCACGGATTATTCGCATGAGGCGAAAAGCTGCCCACTCCGCCAACGGAACGCGTGTTACCGTGTGTCCCCTGCCTACCTGCCATTTCCGCGTGGTTAGTGTTTCAAACAAGCCGGCACTGGCACCAGCTTTGAGCAGTTCACACCACTCCGGTAGATCACGGGCGCCTTCGCAGACACCTGCCGGCCGGCCTACCAAACACGGATACGTCAGCACGAGATCCACCGAGCGAGCGACGACCACCGAGCGAAGGACAGTACCTGTGCTATCCCAACCTCTCGTGGGAATGTTTGGGGCTGATAGGTCATGTCTCTACGTTCCTACATGCCGGGACCCGCTAACGTTCCACCCTTGCAGCCGGCGAGACCGTTACCGTTAACCGAACGACTGAATCGAAACCCTTGACCAGGCCCCAGAAAAGGCCTACGGCGTTGAAAATGACTGGCGGCGACAAGGCATCAATACAGTGTGAGGTGCATCTGCACGGCCTCGGCTGATATGTGTGTGCTCGATGCGAACGATGTTGTTTCACGATTGGCACGACGTGCATATGTGATGGTTCCACCCTGCCTGGTTCGTCTGCCATTACTCACGATCATCCCTTGCTGATCGATGCCCTTCGCGGAAATTGTAATCTGCATCAGTTCATTTTTATTTTGCTCTGACCCACTCCAGGCGATCTTGAACCTGAGCCGTCAGACAAACACGCGCGCGTGGTGGGTTGGGGGCGGCGATTTCTTTGATCCGCCGGAAACATCGTAGTGCCTGCCCATCGTGTCGACCAATAAAGAGCAGCCATGCTGCGCACGTTTTTTTGTTCGACGGCAGGGAAGCCTCAGCGAGAAAAGCACTCAGACGCGGGCACGGTACCGATAAAACCCTAACCCTTATCCATTCGCAATCGAAAGAGTTGAAGGATAAACCCCACGACATATTGATCACACGCACCGTGAGGAACTTACCGTACTTGTTCAACACCGTGCAGAGCGACTATCAAGCGTATAATTGACCCCTATAGGACTACTTCCACGGTTCGAGGACGGCTACTTGGAAATATTATCGGGATAGTTTGGGCAGTCGTGCCCAAAAGGAATGGGTTATACCCCAGGCAGAGCAGGAAAATATCGACACGTACAGGCTCAGGCGATGCACATCAATGGCTCACCCGTCTGCGAGATAGACCTCTTTGAACTTCGTCGAACAAGAGGTCGGCGATACCACAGTGTTGGCAGCAATGAAGGCGTCCAAGGGTATGGACGAGACCAACGAGTTGTCCAGAATAAGACCTCTGAGCGTGGAGCGCTTGACATCTTCATTCTGCGAATTGTGCGAGTAATAGTGACGATCTCCCACGATAGCCCTGTACATTTGCTCCAAAAACACGGCCTTGGGTGAAAACAAAAAAGCAATAAACAGACGCAGAAAATGACAACCTCACGATATTAGGACCGAGATCCTTCACTTCTCAAGGCCGTGCTGCCAATCTGAGAACCTGGGCAAGCTCCAGGATGAACGGAGTTGAGAAAGAGAATGAGGGCTGGTCTTCGAGTGTGTGGGCGTGCAGCGAAAGTATAGAACGTCCGGCGTCTCTCGCGTGGTGCCTTTATCTGGACCGTCAAACGCAGAGTACGACGAATTCGTCCAGATAAACACCATGATTGGAACTTCAACCTTACACATAGCTTCGTATATGGTCAACGCCGTGGTCCACGCCCCCGCCCTTGCCCCCGGTCGGCCTTACCCGCAGCAAGGGTCCACCGAACAACTCGCTCCCGTCTTCGTTCTCCGCCAACGCTCCCGTGTAAGCATCCACCAGTTCAACATCGCCGTAGGTATCCGCCAGGCGCCGTTGTGTCACATCATCCGATGTGATGTCCTGGAAGGTTGCAACTCGCGAAAACCCGCATGCCTGGCGCACATCATTGTAGGATGGGACACCTGCCTCGCGAGTACAGGTAAAGGGAGAAAAGGAGGGCAGGCAAAAATCGAGACAGAGGGAAATGCAAGAGGAAACCAAATATCAGGCACCAGGTTTTTGATCGCCGTACCACATATTCCCTAACCTTGATGGCTAGATAGCGCTGGTAGACAGAGAAAGAGACGAGATTGGGTCAGTTCACGTGAGCGATGATATGCTGTGCATCATGTCCCTATCCGCAGCACCCTTCCGGGAAATGTTTATACCTCTGTTTAGATGTTCACAGTTTGGTTCACCTACTCGATACCTCGCTTGTTGTTACCTCCTCGGATAACGACTCGGACCGCCCATTTTCCGAAACCCGACCGACTTATCACTGTTAACGACAGCTTCCAAGCGGACAAATTGATCCAGGAGAGCTGCCGAAGTTGCTGCAGGGTTTCACCTCTGAAAGGAGTGCCGAAACTGGCTTTAAGCGAAACAACGGAACCTTGTTTCCACGGTTCCCATGCCATCACGAAAGCTTGTATGAGTTCCGGTTACCCAGTACCACTTGCAACGTGGGATTGATAGCACCCTGGAAAGAAAATCGTATTCGCCCATGATTCACGAGCAAAGACGTCCACACTCAACATCACTCTCCCTGACTTCTCTTAACCACCTGGTGCTAAGTATCTGAACGAGACAGACTTGATGCGATGAAGGTGAAGCACGTCAGCCACGTCTACCACACTATCACTCCCGCAATCATCACAGCGAGCATTCGTTAAATATGAAGAAGGTATGTCACTAGCACATGCCGACCGCCCTCTCGGTCGTCAATCCAAACCTCTCAGCTCTAGCTGGTTCGTCACGACCTTACGTTCACCAACATGAAGTTTTTTTTCCTCCATAGGTGAACGGTTTTACGCTGAAGCGAGAACAACAACCATTTATCTGTCATCCTCGTTACCCTTGGTGAAGTGGAGATCTTCAATGAGACGACGAGCCTAGCATCCAGCGAGGAGAAGGCGTTTTGAGTCATTTTACGTGCGGAACATTGTAGGGTTGAACGCATTTTATCTCGGGCTGGCTGGTGCTTACTCTCCCATTCTAGCTACCGTCTCGTTGCGTCTACGACAGAACTGCTGCAGGGTCTACTCTGTTACTCACCGTGATCCCTCCCCCTTTGGATAGCTTCGATCGGTACATTGAGCGATGACGGGGAAGCCTTGTTCATGAGAGAAACGCCCACACTGTGTGCGCGCGAGTACGCAGCCCCCCTGACGATGAACTCGATCCCGCCGACTCTCTCAACCAAACCTGCCATATCCGCGCTCGCTGTCGCCAGCTCGATTCCATGCTGTTCAGAATTGTTTGCGCCAGTAGCGGGTGGGAGGTGAAACAGCTTTGCGCTTCAACAAGGTGGTCGGTGGGAGAGGATCATTGACAGCGACCGGAAAATATGAAGAATGCTGTTTGGCCACAAGTCGAGTCAAACCATAACGCTATCTCGCATCGCTCGATGAGTGATCTAGCGCGGCGAGGGGGGCTGCACATGAGGCTTTCCTATCTTTGGTCGCTCAATTTTACCCCCAAATCCTAAACATTGTGTGCCTCCAGGAAAACGGCACGTATCGCTTACCTCATCGATGATATTATATTTGTCGTCCAGCAACCCCACGGTCGACGGGAGGGCCGAGTAGAACGCTGGGTTCGCAACAGTAGAAAACACGACGTCCACGCCGGCGTTGGTCCTCACATCGTACGATCCACTCCTTCGAGCTAGGTAGCGGGACCGAACAATGGTTTCCATGGTGCTCAATCGATGCGTCTGCCGACGAGCATTCACTGTGTTGTTGTCGTTGCCGTTGTCGTCAAAATAATTGTAAGCAGCTGACCCAAGGTACCTTGCGCTCCCACCTATTAGGTGCTCCGAAAACTCGTTCTCCGATATGTGCTGAAACACAGCGATCGTCCACTGCCGGCAGGCCTGGTACGCATCCTGCTCAGGGGGCATCGGTGTAGGACAATAACGCCGGAAGGGGAAGGCGCGCCAGTCACCACCGCCTCTTGGATTGTACTCCAGGACTGGTGCGTACTCATCGCCGATAGCGCTTGTTCAACTGGATAGTCATGAAAGCTTCAAGTGTCCTCTCCCAGTCGGAAAACGGTGTGCAAGCTGTTCAAAGAGGGATGTCGCCTTTCTACCACCCAGGTACAGCATCGTAAAAGTTGGCGTCTCAACAACGTAAACGAGGTCGGAACCCCGCCTTCGTCTGGTTGAAGTATCAACACGGCTGGCGCAAACAATATACGGAGTTTCTCGTTTCACCCAAACCTCTCGTTTCACCCAAACCTCGTCTGTATAAGCGTCCCAAGCTGAAGCTATTTCGTTGCAGCATCGGTTGTGTTCCCTCAGGAGAAGCGTCATGAGGGCGAACGTTACAGGCATTCTCGTTGGCCGCTGATCTGCGACCTGTCGTAAAGATAAATCGCACGAGCACGGCAGCATCACGTTTCAGTCGAGCAAAGATATCCCCGAGCCGATCAGAATCAGTAAGGGTCAACGACGTATGAGGCAAGCTGTGCGCCCCTCGTTCGCCTGTCTACCACGCGTATATCTACAGATTGTTCTCGCGCGCACCGCTCCTGCTCGCACTGACGTTTGAGCTGTCTTTTTGTGCAGCGCTATACACAAGAGTTCCTGGAGCCCGTGTATGAGACTGTGCCCCACTCACGAGCCAGGTACCATCGGATCGCAGGTGTGGGAGCTCCGCAGTAGAAAGGTTCATGTTGCCCGCATTCAGTGTTCGAAGAGCTGCCGCAGACTCCTTGTCCCTGCCGTACAGCCAGTCCAGGTCTATGTACGATGTTGCGTAGTTGATCGGACTTCTGCTTCCGTCACCCTCGGCATCGATCTCGCTCTGGGACCTGTAGAAAGATATCGGCCGCGATGGTGATCCCCGGGGACACCATCCGTCGGCGAGAGAGGCATCGTCGCACGCGATGTCCAGTGGCTCTGACGCGTTGTCCCGATTCAAAACGAGATCATACCCGACGAGCAATCCCCACCCCACGAAAATGGCGCTGGTTGTCGAGTTCGAGGGTGGCGTCGACAAGAAAACCCCCGACAATACCTCCCTTTAGTATATGCATTGTAAGGCCATATTTTGTGAAGCAACACGCGGGGCAGGGAGGGGGTAGAGGGGGGTGGGCGGAGAGACCGCGGTCTGTACAAGGTAGCCGTGAAATGTTTAGCCTGGCGCGTACGCACTAGACGACCGCTTTACGCGATGTCGTTTGCGTGGTCAACGGCTAGAAACCAGGCGAAGCACGGTGGCCATACCAGCCATGACCATCCGCCAGCGAGTAGTAGCTCTGTGCAGCTAGCCGGTAGCGCGGCCAGCACGCAAGAGAAACCTACTACTCAAATGTCTGGCGCGAGCGACGGGTGACATCTTGCCTCTCACCCAGGCACTGCAACAACGAATATTCCACCCGCGTAGCAATCTCCCCATCGTCAAACGATTTCCTAACAGTGAACAGTGAGCAAGAGAACCCGACAACCGGCGCTCAAGCGAAGTCCCTCCGTAAACCTCCCTGCGTCAAAAAGTGGTGGCTGGAAACAGGGGGCTTACCTTGGGGTCGGTCGATCGTCCCCAGGAGGTTTCGATGCCCAACCAGCGTAGCTTGCCCTTGTCACGCTGCGGAGCTACGCAACGCGCGGCGAACCCCGACGGTGGCAGGCGCGGTTGGAAAAGCGGGTACTAAGGCCAGGGTGGATCAGATAGGAGACAGCAAGCTCGCAGACGTCGCACACATACAGTCAGAATATACGTTGCGTCGGTGGCTGGGGCGCTGTCGCTTACGAAGACTGTGCAAAACGCGGCGTGATTGAAAATGGTGCAGCAATGCAAGCGCGTGATACAAGCGCGCGTGGTGGATTTCAGCCTGGAGAGGGCGTGTTGAGGCTAACCAGACGAATGCATGCCAAGGAGGAGTTGACCTGGTCCTTCTACTTTGGCCTCGAGTACAGACATAGGGTTAGGGTTCGGAGATCGGGCTATCACAGCAGGACAGTGCAGAAAAAGTATAGCTGCGTCAGTTCAAAAAGTTGGAGGGTGTTTGACAGTAAATACACGAATCGCATATATATAGACGAAAGTGACGAAAGTTCCCATGTGCCGCTGGTAACACGGAAAGAGATACGTTTCCAAATAGACTCAAACCTAAACTTTGTCATGCATTGAATATTGCAGGAGTCCTTTGTTAGAAACAAGAGTCGAACACGCTGCAAGAATTGCGCACACAACGTTACCGTATCAGAAAGACAGCGAGGGCACAAACCGACTGCGCGAGTCGATCCGCTACATACGAAACGTTTTCACCTGTCTCTGTCCAACGCTGCCCCACGTGGGATGGGCGGGGTTATTTTCTGAGACAGCAGCCAAGTGTTTGGTGCGAAAAATGGGACAGTCGGGAGCGGAGGGGAAGGGAGGGGAGGGGAGGGGAAGAGCGAGGGGAGTGTGGACGGGTGGGGAGAACGTCAGCAAACTTGAGGCCATCCTAGCCGCTAAATCATTATGATCCTTCAACGACGCACACGCCAGCGTATCCAGGGACGCCAGTTGGATCGAGTGAAGATCCGACAAGTTTAATTCTGTTGTTCGCATTCCACCTCCAGTACGCGATAAAGTGAGTGTGTAACCCTTACTCAAGACGCGTGCCACGATAGGATAGCACAGTTTGCCTTGCGAAGTAAATATTTGTAACTGTCTAACACACTCCTTGACGGCGGAACAACCCAATATCGCGAGGAATACCGTTATAGTTCAACAACATTCGTGATATACCTAGGGTTTAGGATTGTTCATCGGAGCAAGTTTTCATTTTTTCTCACAAAAGTTATTTGGGTAGGGGAAAAACCAAAAATCGATCGCTCGAACAGCCTTAGAAAAAGGGGGTGCAACCCTATTGGGGCATGCGTCTGACCGCCTTGCTTGGTGGTATTACTGCAGCTTTCCCTGAGAAGGTCAATCAGGGGATCCAGACGCGAGTAACCGGAACCGGCAGGCTCGGGTGTCAAGTTCAAGTGCAGGCCGGTGTAAGCAGGACGTATCGAATTGCGTCTGCCACGAATGCCGCATGCAATATTAATAGTGTTTGGTATCACGCTGATGGTATGAACAGCGGAAGGTGGCGTGGCTCGTTTTTTTATAGGCATACCATAGGGGACCTTGCGCTGGCGGCAAACCTATGTCCCGATTATAAACACAGGCCGTCAAAATGTCAAGATGGTCAACTAAAGTCAGAGGCGTTTCCTTAGGCAGCAAGCAACATATGTCTATGTATCCAAGATGTTTCTGAACGAACCGGTTCCGGGTACTCCAAGTCATGTTTTTACGAAGAATTGCGCAATCTTTCGAAGAACCGACTGCTAACGCTAGAAGTACATTCCTTCACTGAATCCAAGTAAAAACCCAACAATCCGGACGATTTTGCCCACGAAAGCTCATACGTTCACGCAATTATTTCGAGTTGATCCTGAATCTTCGCACACACATTCCGTGCACGCGTGCCGAGGTTTCGACGGAGAGGGTAATCATTTTTTCTTCGTGAGATATCTGGGGTCCCGGAAATCGCTATGTTCCAACGAATCCGAAAACCCTAAATAATTGGGGGGGGGGAATAAAAACGTGCACCCCCTCCGTGGGGAAAGTGAGTGCAAAGTTCAGGTTTTAAGAACAAAAAACAGCGTCAATTCTTGATAATCGAAAGAGTTTTTGACGGAATCCCTCAATCACCTCGCACTTGGTACAATTTGTGTAAAAGGTACCAATTGCTGAGAGCGCCTTCGTTGCGTGGGTAGGCAGAATTCGACGCAAGTCGACGAGGGAAGAAAG
>JBBMHQ010079332.1:0-11838 GCA_037834295.1 Postelsia palmaeformis
CTTCTTGCTGCGCCGTGAAGAGGTTTAGGTTGGCATAGGGTTAGGTGCGAACATTTTTTAGGGATCGTTTCCTCGACAACGTTAAGGGTGTTGAAGTCCAGCATTGGTTTTTTGGGAGGCTCTCTGTCGACCAGATCTTCTTGAAAAACGCCTCACCCTTGTTGTTCGGTGTTGGCAACCTTCACCCGCCCGTTCTGGAAAAAAATGATCGCACCCACCCCTGTGCCAACTCAACGCTATTGCAGGTGGATGGGCTGTGGCATTGGGTTTGTGGTAAATGGTGTGTCTGCCGTCTGCTGTCTGCTGCCAGCAGCACCAGTAAACGCCTGTTAACCCTGACATCTAAGCTCGAAACGCTAAAGTGTGCACTCCAAACCGCGAACCCTGAGCCCTAAATTCTTACCTCTAACCTCTCAGCTCCGTGAACTCTGATCGGTTGCCACTAATAGTCGTGGTGCACAACCACGCCTCCGCCAGCGAAAACCCCAGGACAGTGCAGCCGACGGCACTCTCAACACTTCCAACACTGCTAGCGTACCCTGACGAGTACGGTGTGAACACATACAATACAGCACGCAGTTTCAACTCGCCTCTAAACTCTCGGCCGTGCCCAGGAAACCATGAAGCCGCTTGCAGGTAGTGATCGCGAGCGTGACACAGTAGTGATCGTCGCTTCCGTCCCCAGTCAAAGCGTCGGTGGAGTCGCTATAGCTCCCGTCCTTCGCTGGAGCTATGTAGGCGATACCTTCAGCAGTTGCCGTCGTCGGATCCTTTGGCCTGGCAAGGTTTGCCTCGATACTGGGATCCGACAAGTTTGAGGCAAAATCAGGGTACCCTGGAGTAGTTGCGAGTCTAGACCTGGAGCAGGCGCTATCTTCCGCCCTGGAATCTGCCCAATCCAAGTCCTTGTGCTGAGGGAGGTTCTGTCGCCGTTAAGTGGCGCGATTGTCGGTCAAAAGTATCAGATGCTTGGGTAACCGCAAGGAGTAAAGCGTTGAGCGTTGAGTTCGCGCAGGCAGGAGTGTGCGCGATCGTTTTTCAGCGCTCGATATTTCCTGAACGGGAAGGCTGCCAACACCGAACGACAACCGAATAAGGTGTTTTCGGAAATATCTGGTCGAGTTAGAGCTTTCCGAATATAATCTTCGATATTGTTTTAGCACTTTTACCCTTAATGTCGAGAAAACCGGCGCTGAAAAATGATCACACTCCTGTGCGAAGTCAACGATCTTTACCGTACACCTATTT
Organism: Postelsia palmaeformis; assembly: GCA_037834295.1. NCBI lineage: Eukaryota > Phaeophyceae > Laminariales > Laminariaceae > Postelsia > Postelsia palmaeformis. Next base: position 1,249 of record JBBMHQ010079332.1, read on the forward strand.
ACGATATACCTCTTTAGAACTGCACCCACACGTTTTCGGGATAAATCGCTTGGAGTTCTAGAGAGTTGGGTTTGCAGCGGTAGAACGGTTATATTGTGTTAGGCGAGCGGCGATAACGGCGTTTTTTTACTCGGGGTAGCAACATGCTACGACGGCACGAGGTGTCCCGATAGCGGAAAAGACGTCGGCGAATGATACCATTTGTCAGGAGTATGAAGAAGGTCGTGATGTGCGGGGCTTGTGGAGGATGTCGATGTGTAAGCTCTTTACTGGCACCTGGTATCATACAAGACTTGCCGTTGAAACTGCGGCCATACTCGACCACCACGTGTCGCACGCAGCAAAACAATACAGGCTGTTTCAGATGTATGTGGACGCAATAGCTTTCACCGAGAGGCCATTTGCTCAAGACACAGACCCAACGATAGTCGATGAGTCTCGGAGTTGGGTAGCATGTAGTCATCAAGAAGTGTAACAGGGTGCCGAAATATATCAATTGGACATTCTGACGTCTGTTTGTTTTTTTCGTTTTTTTCTGTTTGTGCGCTAGGGATATTACCAACGATTATTGTATCTATTTATCTGCAGGTTATAAGAGACTCCGACCGCTTGCGACAGTCGAGGCAGCGGTACAAGAGCGGCCTTCATCTGCAGCTACCACGCAACGAATGAGTCTGTGCAGGCAAGTGTCAATCGCAACCCCAGGGTCGAGGGGTAGAGGTCCACGATGACCTGAGTCCGACCTCGGCCGACCTTCTAGCCCGAGACCCCTGGTGTCAAGACTGCGGTGGTCTACTATTATACGCATCGAGAGCCGGTTCGTTTTGTCGGAAGTCGGTCACTCAAAAAACACAACTAGAGACCATGGCAGTGTTTCCTTATGCGCGGGTACCCCGATCGTCTCGTGATTCGTGCTTCGCTTTGCCAACGGCGAGAGCTCACCAAGTCGCGTTGTGTCACAAGATGCGAGCAGAATCACTAGTCGTGCGGACGTTTGGTCTCCGCCTCGAAATCACCGAGATGCTTTGCGCGGCTCACCTGCTTTAGTCTGGCACTAAGCGCTAAAATATGCTCGTAGCCCAGTGAGTGGCGGTGGCAGTGCCATTGAGCAACCTGGTAAAGGTCGTCTCCCTTCCTAACTTCCAACGACAGCCTGCATATACCCGAGGCCGGCAAACGGAGAGGGGAGGACTCATCAACAAACTCTCACCTGGTAAATACTTGCCATTTCTAAGGATCAGTGTTATGACACCATACTTCGTTTCAGTTTTTACCGAATTTTCGTTCGTTTGTTTCATTGCCGATTTTGTTTCGGTGAGACCCTAAGCACTTTCAAGCTAAAGAGAGCAGGGTCCTGGGGCGCTTATAAGCCTCGGGGGTAGCCTTAGCGGCTGAAAGGTCCGTCTGCTTCTTATTTTAGCAGTATCGAGAAAAAATCCCAAGACAGTTTGCGCCTTCCGGGTTACTTCAAAAGGTGGCGATGCTCAGGATCGCCCGTCTTCGCAGTGGAGCGAACGGCGGCAGAGCATCACCGCTTGTTATGGACTCGTATTCGCTCTCCCACATCGGACTGAGAACACAACGCTATCCGACGGGATCCATCCGTGTCTTCGTGAGATCCTTTGCCCGGCTGAGTGACACGGTTGAAACTGGCATTGCTGTCTCGCTGGAAACAGACGTACCGCTAGATTACAGCAGGCTCCCTTCACTCCCACAAGAGAGTGTCTTGGCTCGCGCTGCGTCTTGCGTTGAACGAGAAGCATACACTTGGATACCCCGCACATATCATAGCTGAGTTAACTCACCCAGCACCGTGTGTACCGAGCGGAATTTTTCGTCTCCAGATGTGCCTGACCTAACGGTTGGCCCAACGGTTATCCGACCGGTCATTCCAACGGTTATCCAACCGGCTATTCCAGCGGGTATCCGACGGGTTATACCAACGACGTAATGTGTAAACCCGCGGTTGTCCGACCGGTTGTCCCAACAACGCAACGTGTCGAAGGTACGAAGGTCTATCTAGATAACATGGCACGAGTATGCAGTATGGGACAGCCCCAGCTACTAGCTATGCAGGTTGTCTCTGATTACCCCCCGATTGCTCGTACGTTTGTTGACACCATACTTAGCTCGATCTTGCTCCACTCAAACGTTTCTGAGTTACCAGGTACAAGACAAGTAGTTATCCCTCGAAAAAGACAGCAGTGACGCCTAGACAACCATAGAGGGGGAACGGGGGTACCATGCCGCAGTCTGAACGGCTACCCCGAAGGGATAGCATGACAATTATCTCGGGAGATATCAGGATTGTAGCGACCCATGTTATCCTTGGAACTCTTTGTTACGGGTACGGTAGTGGTGTTGCCACGTTCAACTTGTGGGGAGTGTAGGACGGGAATGGGACAGCTTGACTGAGTGACTGATACCAGCAGGCATGTATCAAGCGCTACATGACAAATCTCAGGGCGTGGGATGCCGACAGACGGAACAAAAGCGATCGGGACGGCCAAGAGCTAATAGTTACCAGTGCTCACCACGGGTCATGACTCAATTCGCGGTTCGGGTTGGGTTGGGTCGGGTCGGGTCGACTCAAGTCAACTCGGGTCAGGAAGTTTTCAAATTATCACGGATCGGGTCCGATCGCCGTTACCCGACCCGACCCGACCCCGCCCGACCTGGCCCGCAAGGTTGAAGCCGGCCCGTGACCAGGTCTGCTATTTAATAGATACGTCTCACCTTGGACTGTCATCGATCTGTACCGGCCCGTGACCAGGCCTGCTATTTAATAGATACGTCTCACCTTGGACCGTCATCGATCTGTACTTGACACGACCACACCACTGGGCGTTTGAGCCGGCCCACTCCTCGGCAGAGAATAGCTCCGGCCCATCGATACTGAACGCAGATAATTGATCGCGGTTACGGTGATGTCGTCAGGTGGCCCAGGGGTGCGTCCGAATCCATCAAGGATTAGTCATCGTCACAGCCGTGCCAAGCCGGAAGCCATTTTACGAGCTTCTCGATACCCTCTAATTCTACAAAAGGGCCTCCACGTCAGTGCATTCGTTCGCCCACAATGCGATGCCATCCCTACCCCGACAGAGAATCAGTCTATGCCCCATACCTGGTCTGTGAATACTTGTGAGGTGTTTCCTGGTGCGTTGCTCGTAGACCGCTCAAACGATGTTGTAACTACGTGCACTAAAGACGGAGTTATTGTGATACGCTCAAAAGGGCCGCCTGAAAAACGAGCTTACTTTGACGAGCCCGCCTGGGGCGCAGGCGTAAAATCATATTTTATGATATCTCGCACTGCAGTTTCTCAACAACATGCCCTCTCCGGACGGGAAAGGGGGACGGGATCAGTCACGTTAAAACCAACTGGTATGTTTTTCAAGAGAAGGTCTTTGAATGATACCGTCTCGTCTTCCAGGTACAGTACCTGGTACATATGTAGTACATAAACCTTGCGGTTGGCCATTCGCCGGATTATTTACTTGTAATCGGGTATCTGCTGCAGTGTAAATATGAATGGGTATGGGTCGAAATGTTAACCAATTTGAGCGATTGCTTAAACTACTCTAAGTATGGCCTAATTGAAAAACAATCAGAAACTGCTATGAACCATAAAACGGCTATGAAAACGCCTGGTACTGAAGGTGGGAAACTAATTGAGGGAAATCTGCTCAGTCCTTGAGCTCTTGAGGTGAGCATACCGTATAATGACTTCAAATACGTTTTGTAGAAGCGCGCGGAATCACGACAGCTGTGGAACTTCCAGAACGGGGATGCGCCGCAAACGTGGCCATGGCGGTCCTTGAGAGCACCCGTGGTTTTTCCGCTAGACTCCCCCAACAGGAACGGGAAGGGGGAGATAATTCCTGTGGAGCCTACAGTAGAGTCGCACTTATCGGAACTGTTCCAACATGCTTTATCGTGTATAGCATCAGGCAGCATCCTCTCTCAGCGACAATACCTGTAGGTAGTCCAACCCTCCCTCTTGCATTAACTTCGTTGCCACCGCCATGGGCTCACTCCCTTCGTAAACCTGCGACAGAGAGTACCGGTATATACGGTAAGCGTAACCTAAAAAAACGGAGGAGGCATGGGCCCGGCATGCGTACGTACAAAACTCATCGTGAGTTGATGTGAAAATACGCAGCCCTTGTAAGGCTTGGACGCGTTCTACGGTAGGGCACGCCTTGTAGCACCTTTCCTCCTTGCAAGGCAAACGTTCTGACTGGTGGAGCTTCTCAACTGAAAAAGTACCCAGTAAGGCATTAACCCTTTTAGGACGACAGGCCCGTTTGGGGGACAAACTACTTGAAATGAGAGTTGGTTGATCCTAAAATGGGACTGCGGCCCGAAAGGGGCTAAGGTAAGGCACTGAGGCAGACCATATAGTTTATTTTTACTAATCGTTTTCATTGTAGACCTCGGCCATGAGATTCCTTGTCGGGTTGGGTGCGGAAAATTGTGTTTCAAGCCAATGTTTTGCGTGAGATGAAGAGCTCCTTGAGCGAGGAGGCGCCCTAAAAATCCCCAGAAAAAGTGCAGGTGCACCTCTACTACCGTAACGTGCGTCCTTGGCTCATCCATATTCCAGGAGCACACGGTTAGGCAGCATGAGACAGGCCCGGCTACTGTGCGGGTTGTTGTCTCTGGTTGTTCTTGAATCGCTCACACGTGTCCGTACCAGAGTAGCCCTACCTTGCCTTCCCAGATACTTCTGAGAGGGTGAGGCAAGGGTTCCTCTTTCAAGAAGAGGAATGAAAAGTAACGCCACCCATTTTAATAGAGGGGAAGAGGGAATACTCATGACATTGACGCAAGGCACGAATGGTCACGCGACCAAAGGTGGGGCGGGGGCGGCTGCCGACGCCAAAAATGAAGCCGAAGCAAACACACCGGCCTGTCGGAGCCTGTCGGAGGCGTGCCGGCGGCGTTCGATCAAATAGGAGTAAAGCGCTGACTGAAAGTGCACTGGCGCGTCGAATGGTCGCTTGCCACATATGTTTCCCCCCCCCCCTCCCCCCAGGTGAGGCGTGGTACGATAGTAACCTACCTCACCGAGTACAGCAGCAGCCAGGTGCAAATATCGTCCCGTGACGGTTTGTTTCTCGGAGGTTTGCTGTGATAGAGGTAGCATTTTGTTTCTTTACGAGGCGACATCTCTGTCTGACGGGGCTCCTTAAGGGCACTGAGGGGCTATACCCAAAAATGCGTGTCTTATAAGGGGCATGCCTTATAAGGCATGCCTTAGCTGTTGGGGAATAAATTTACCTATTTCATTGGGCGACCCGTTCTATTGATGTTCTTGTCAGAATCCATTTTTTGTTTCGGGTGAGGTAACAGTTTTCTGGGGGGTGGCAGCATCTTATGTCACTCCTCAAGCGGAGAACCTCAGAATAATAAAATTGCGCGCCCCTACCTACCGCAAGCATGCGTCGGGAAATCCCCGAGCGCATGCTCCCTCACACAGACAATCTATCAGACACATGCTTTTAGTCACGCCGATAAATCGCAGCATACCCCGCAGCTAGTCGTTCACCTCTGCCAAGATTCGAATGGTCTCATCGCCTTCGCGTGCGGACGCTACGGCGAAGTCGATCGCGTAGAGGAGTCCCGGTTTGTGCTCCACTGAGTCGTCGTCGTCGTCGTCGTCGGCAACCTCCGCATCTCCTGATTGGCGGACCGCCGAAGATTGGCCGAGCGGTGCCAATGGTGCGGCAACTTCGGCATCTCCCGATTGGCGGACCACCAAAGATCGATCGATCGATGCAAATGGCGTTGATATCCCGTGGGGTTCCTCGCTTCCATCTGTGGGTCTTGTCGCCACATCGGTGTAGTATGCACCACCGAAGCCAATCCCGGCACCGTCGTCCACCGGTGCGGGCTTGTCTGCCACTTCAGGACTTTCAAGCGCGTCGCCGTCTCCGGCGGCCATAATCGCATCGCCGCTACCATCAAGCACACTTTCGATCGACTCATTTCGGGTGGGAGCACCAGGAGCGTGTTGCGGCCCGTTGCCAACCCTCTGCGAAGGACAGTCGTCGGCGTCGCTGACATTTTGGAGGGGATGGGTGGAACACGTTTCGATCTGGCCACGGTAGCTGCCTCCGCCTCCACCACCGCCGCTGCCACCACTGCTGATGTGCCCTTCAATACTTTGTAGAGAGTTTGCGCATCTTCGATTGTCTTGCGCGGCGCTGACATCGGCACTGAGCCCTTCGGGGTGGTCGCACCATTGTGGTTGCCTGGGAAAGTTCGAGGCGTCGACGGCGAGGTCGTGGCGCTCGACGGTAGAAGGCCGAGGACTGCTGGCGATCCCCTCGAGGAAGTCTTCCCATTCCGAGATGACTGTGTCCTGTTCGTAGAGACTGAGAGCGGACCAAAGGTGGCAGAGGCGAAGGGAGGGCGAAAAAATATACATCAGAACACGCGGCTAAGGCCGATGCAGACCCTGCCAAAACAAGACTCGATGATGTTGGGAGGAAAGACGCCTTAGGGATAGTGCCGGGTTTGCCGATCGTTGCGGCGGCTATCGCTGGCCCCTGCCCCCCGAAAAAAACGTACGTAACACGTTCAGAACATAGAACATGAAATAAATCCTCGGAGCTGGTGTATTGCCATAAGACACCATTTCTCAGAATACGCGGCTAGGGGGAAAGACCCCGACGGAGTTATACCCAATGGAGATAAAAGTGAAGCTTCATTTACTCGGACTATCGTTCGTACTGATTATCCCTGTATCATTAGACAAGCTCACATCGACGTATTGCATGCATGCGTCCTCACCTCATAGGGTGCTCGGGAAACCTCTGGAGAACACCAACCCATGGTTGGAACAGCACCTCGCTAAACACAAAACAGTCCTGAAACGTCACTGTATCTTGACGCCTGCGGATTGTCCCGCCCGTCCCCTCCCCTCCCTTCCCTTTCCGTCCCATCCCCCCCCCTACCCCTCCCCTCCTCTCTCCCCTCCCCTCCCCTCCCCTCCCCTCGCCCCCCTCCCCTCCCCTCCCCTCCCTTCCCCTCCCCTCCCTCCGTCGCGTAGCTCACCGATGATTATTTGCAAGGATCCGTTCCTTTAAGTACGCGTTGAGCTCCGAATCTGTGGCAATCGTGACTGCGCTGTGAATGAAGTGATCCTCGGAGTATGTGACCAGAGACTGCGCAAAGTCAAACGCAAGCGCGGAGCAACGCATGAGGCGAGGCAACTTCCGCGCCGAGGAGGCGCCTTTACCAGAGCTCTATTCCCACAAACCGTACCAGATAAAGTACCAAATATGTTACGATTTCGTGTTGGTTTTACGTGTTTTTGGGTGTTTTTTTCAAAATCAAATCACAAGAAGCCGCCGACCCAACCCAACCCTATAACTAACCCTAACCCTAACCCCAACGCTAGTCCAGGCTTAGGCTCGACCCGTGCGCGGCTTCGCCGCGCGTTTTGGACAACCTGAAAAAAAAAAAAAAAAAAAAACCACCACAAAAGCCGTAATATATTTGGTACTTTATCTGGTACGATTCGTGGGAATAGAGCTCTAGTAAAGGCTACTGGCGCCGAGAGCAAAACACTGCGGCATACAGTGCTCGTATATAGCGTCCTTTTGACCCCTCAAGAACCTCAACCATTTTGTTTCGGGCATATTTACTACTTGGAATTACTTCGGACACTCTTTTTCAGTGATTGAAAAAAATATTCCTGCCCTAGTACGTCCGGGATTGGAGATGCCTCATGTATACCACTGCCACATTTCAGAGCTGGTATCGGTCCCTTACAGTCAATATCACAGGGGAAGGGCATAGTAAATAGGACCTACGGTACACACAAAAACCTATATGTCTACCTATTTTTACTAACAATATTTGGTCCTATTTACTATGGGCCTCCGTAATGGTGGTCTAAAACTGTGGGCAGACATTTCGAGGCCCTTTATATACCGTGCGTGTTCCCTTGTCGCGGCCGGGGTATATGAAAGTATGAAAGAAAGGGGCCACCTACCGAATACACACAGGACGGGAAAGAGGATACGCTACAGGTGGACAAGACTGCGGCCCGAGCGGGTAGGGATCTGTACCGAAAATGAAACTGGACCGCGTTGACCACTGAACGATCTCCGATGGTTGGACTGAATGCCGTTTTTTTTTCACTAGACCGACCGTATTTCTTGCCACGAACCAAGAGGACTCCGAGAGATCAGGGTCAGATTGAGTCACGCACGCGCGAGAGGCTTACCGACCTTTTATGAGATAAAATCGAACAGTGGTAGAGAAGATTTGGGCAGCATCCCACTTACTTTTACCGTGTCGCTGGTGCTTTGGTGGGCTTCAAACAATCAGCACCGAGAAGATATGAGTGAGTGCCTCAAAACGTCGACCGCGTTGCCGCTCGTGGTCAAAAGAAGCTACCAAAGAATCAACACGACCCGTCCTCTAGCAGCCCTCTAGGGACTTGAGAGGGGAAACATTACGGGGGAAAAAAGTGGCGATTGCGGCAACCATTGTGGCCTTTGCGTCACTGGGGGGTGATTCACATTGATTGGTGTCCGAGTTATAGTGGTTGAAAAGAGTCGCACGGCAGGGGCGCGACATGATCCTAACCGTGCCCTGTACTACTACTGGGCGCTCACGCTTATCGCAGACGATGGGGAAGACTAAACTTTTACATGCCAACGGGCTGTCCTTCTGTCACCTAGTGTAGTCACCTAGTGTAGTTCTGCTGCAAGCTCGAACATCAAAACCCCCCCTCCCTTCTCACCACTGAAGTGCTGAGGGCGTTGACGTCCGTGAGAGGCCCGGCCAGCCCTATAGTGGCGTACATACCGTAGGTCAACTAGATGGCGGCGTGTCGTTGGGGACGGCGAGGCAGTACGGTTACGGCTGAAACGTTCGTTGTGGAAGTTGGGGCGACTGAGGCGCGCCTCTGGGACATTGGTTGAATATTTGGTAGTGTGTTGTGGGGCCGGCGAGGCACCACGGCGGAGGCTAAAACGTTCGTTGTGGGGCTGAAGCGGCTGAGACGGGTCTCCACGAGATATAGCGGGTTTAATGTTTGCGATGCATGGAGACATCAATGACAAGACAGTCGTATCAAGAAAGCGTTTGTTTTTGCAGCGGCAGGGACGGCAAACGTTTTGGAGAGGCTGTCTCTGCTTTTAGTCGGGCTGTTGGAAAAGCTATCACGCCAGTTAGCAATTTAGTAGAAACGGCATCTGCTGCTTTTTCATACTTACATGTAATGACTACTTCGATGTCAGGATAACACCAAGCTAACTTTACGCAAAATTTTTAATCCCTCTGCAGACGGTCGTGACACTTTCTCGGTAGGCCCTGCTGTGTTCTGCTCCTGATCAACAGGTGTCTATAAAGAATGAACATTGGGTATTGATTTCACCTGTAAGATGGAAGTCCGATTGTAGAGCATGACAATGGGAGTGCCCACGGCAAGTACCTCAAGAGACGACCGACCGCCTCCAACGGGAAACGGGTCGAGGACGACCTCCACCATCTCTATAAGGGCCGAGAACTCGTTCAGGCTCAGCCTGGCCCACCATCAGATTGTGAATGCGCGTATGTGGCGTTCCAAAAACAACGCAAGAGCAAGGCATACGTGACTGTGGAGTAGCGAACGTCACCGCCGTGGATGGGATAATATTTAAGGGGATGAAGGGTTTGTGGGCGACTAGAAACTAATTTCTACTTTTGCAGAGCAAAAAGAGCCATGACTGCTCTGATAGGATATTCTTGAAGTATCTATAGAGGACAAGCGCAGGCCACTGGGTAATGCTACATAGCCAACATTCTACCACTACCGCATAAACCACTATCTACATACTGCAGATAACGAAATGAGAGCCATCACTGCTTTAATAGGATTAGAATCTACAACTATTGATAGGACCTGTTGCTCTTATCATACATCTCCAAATATGTCATTGCTTCATCTTTACCCCACGTTCCCGGTGCTAGCTAGCCATATGTCACGTTGATAGTTACGATCAGAAAACAGACCCAAGGCACACACCGCCGAATAAAAATGACTCGCTCGAACCCAACCCCAGCGGCTAGCAGCGCCTTCGACATCCTCCCAACCAAACCCTCCGTGGTCACCGTCTCAAAAGCTCGGATGAACACAACGCAGCCGGAGACATCGGCCTTGAGCACGCCCGCCACAAGCGCATCGAAATCCGGGTGTAGCTTATACAGAGTCTGCGGGACAAGATAGAGAGCCTCGCAGGATATACTCCCACTGCCGAGGTCCTCTGGTATGTCATTTATTGAGGAAGTCGACGCGGTCTCTGTGTCCGAACCGAAGGCAGGTGAAGCTGAGCCTGGAGGGGATGAGATTCGGGGAGGGATGCCCAAGCTTTCCCGGCTAACAAGACCGGGCTTGGGCGGTGGCGGGCGGCTAAACCACGTGGTGAGGCCTTTCATCAGGTACAGCCTGCGACGTTGGGAGGGGTACGGGTGGGAGATGGATCGGAGGGCAGAAAGTGAGATCAACGCAGAGTACGGTGATGGTGTACCAGTATAGCGCCTGATACGGTGATGGTGTACCAGTATAGCGCCTGATACGGTGATGGTGTA
>JBBMHQ010079343.1:0-11835 GCA_037834295.1 Postelsia palmaeformis
GCTTGCGGGAGGACCCCATCGATGGGTGTGCCGTGTCCAATGGTCTCGTGCTACGGGAGGGGTCGCACGTTTCAGCTCGAGCAAGTATCCCTGTGACGGAGCCCCCCAACTGTGACTACCCAATATCGCTGGATCCGATGCATCTGTTTCTTCTTGACATAATGTGTTGAATATATCTAACTCATGGGACGGAGGGTCGCGATGGGCTTACACGTAGTTTTCAAATCGGGTGTTGGATCTCCGAAAGTGGAAAGTCTCGGAAAATGCGGCCGCTGCCTCGCTCGTAGGCACGGGTGAATGCAACTGTTGAGAGCCTGCTCGTTACGATTGCCTTAAAGTCGCACGACTGTTACGGTACACTACCGTGATGTGCTATACCACATGGCAGCACCCGACAGCTTGGTTGTGTCTCGCCGAATAAAAACACAAATGATACGAGCCAAAGGCAATACAGCGCACATTGCCGTAGGTAGCCCAATCTAAGGGGCCGCACACAGTACGTCGAAACGGCTAGATCCCTTTTGTGCCGCCGCCCCCGGCCAAAGTTGGCCCCACTTGAAGGACCTACCCAATCGGAAACAAACGGCGCGCAGAAATATGACATCCCTCAAATGTTATTTCCCTTTTCGCGTGGTGCCGTAAAAGGAGTCTATATGCTCAATCGGAAACAAACGGCGCGCAGAAATATGACATCCCTCAAATGGTATTTCCCTTTTCGCGTGGTGCCGTAAAAGGGGTCTATACGCTCGAAGTTGATAGAGTAAGACGGTGAGTGCCCACATGAGCGTAGAGTACGTCGCGTGCTGGCCCATCGACCTTCACCTGCTCCGCAGGCGGAGGTCGATGTTGGCTCACGTTATTGGCCGCGTGAAATATTACCGTAGGTATATAAGCCCTTAAGCGGTCTTCCCCGCGTGCTTTCGAATCGCCCAGGGGTACACAGCAGCACGATAGAGACAAGCGGACAGCCCCCAAAATATACATGATAGACGACGCGTGCTATGGGAGCAGGGGAATAGTACCCGAACTTTTCGAGGATCCTTCCTGGCTGGATATTCCATCGACCGACTAGAGAAACGGGAATATTTCAAGCCTACACGCCCGGTGCATACACGAACGCACGGGGTAGGTAGGTATATATCGAATAACCTTGCAAATTGTGCATCGGATCCGAAGATACTGGGCTGGTGTCACGGCAGGGAGGCGACGCCCGCTGCCAACGCCATAATCAGCAAATCCGCCCGTAGTGGATATTTGCCTCCCTCGATATCGGACTCAGTATTATTTTTTGGGGGGAAGCAACAAACGCTCCCATGGTGGGAAGCAGAAACGTACACAATCGTACGCACAGACGCGTCAAGACTGCAAAGATTTGGGGAGATAGTCACTGGCCGAGTGGCTCTGATCAGCTGAAACCAAGGAATCAAAAACTGACGCCGATACCCTAGCCCCTGTCACTGGGTAGCTCGTCGGACGAGGAACTCGGTTAGTGAGAAATGAGCCGGCTTAAACGTGCACTCCTAGCGTCGTAGAGCGGCGCCGACAGCTCGAAGATCAGCAACCGCGTCGCAACATGCAATTGTCAACACACGGAACACGCCGCCCTTGCGACACCATCGTCATTAATCGCAGTGCAACGCTCCTGATCTGTTTAATATCAACCCCAAGGGGCATGTCCCGCGCATGACATAGACTAGTCACTATCCCCGGCGGTTTGATTATGATTCTGAGTTCCCGTGCGTAACTTGCCGCTGATGCCACCCCGCCGCGCTGTGTTCCTCCGGTTCGTCACCTGGGCTGAACGAACGATGATGCTTCGTGTCCAGGCTACGCCAACACCGTTACGAAGATGACCCAGGTGAACAGTCGGCTCCGTTAAAATCGCGTATCACTGGATAGTCGCGTCGCCTAAGAGGGTTGAAAGCACCCCTCGGTAGAAAAGTGGCGTTGAGAAACAATACTCGAGTGTTGCATGTCTCTCTTCCCTTGCACGCAGCATTGTCAGCCTTGCGCATTATCCTTATTGAACCAAGCCACGGTAAAGTGTGACATGACCACAGTCTTGGATCCCGTAGGATTCCCAGCCAGGTTCTCCGCGTTACCCACGTGTGTTATTTGGTTTTATAAATTCAGAAGAGTAGTTTTATTGCCACGAAATACACTAAACGGTGGGGCTGGATAAGCACTCCTTCTGCCCTCTGTTTTCCCGTCTAAGATGCGCCTCCTAAGTAATACAAATATGGTCCTACCTAAACGCAGGTATTACAGGCCTTTCAGTACGTTTCAAAGCAATGCCGCAACACACGGGGAATCAGACGAATTCGAGTGCACAATTGTTCTCAATGTTTTTCAGATTCCTAAGATGAGGAGCTCTATGTACACTTGTTCACTGAACACGCGAACCCTTTTTTGATGAAATTATAACGGCAACTCGGTCTTGACAAAGCCCATACCATGCAATGTTTCGTAGGCGTGTACATAGGCGTATACAAGAAACAAGCAAAACGAAGCAAACTGTAAGTCACCAACTAATATTTTTCAAAGATTAATAGGGTAGTACCTCAGTTGAGGAACCCCTTGAGTCAACCTTGTCGGCCAAACACCCCCCCTCCCCTTACGACGGCTCTTCGAATGCCACGCGCCCAGTAAAAGCAATAGTTGTGATTTAACAACATTTGCCCCCCACCCCTCCCTCTCTACCCCCGATGTTCGCCAAATGGAATGTGGGCACAGTGGAAAATCCCGGTCAACCCCGTGTAAACGAGACTTCGCGCAGAGAAAGTCCGCACGCGGTCAACCTAGCCGAGCTTGGACGCGCGGGCTGTTGCGTCACATCGTGACATACGCTAGGCCTGTGGTTGATGTAGTACTACAGTAGTGCGTAACGTGACGTGTATATACAGACTATGAATTTCACACATATCATAGTATACCTGGTATCGCATGCGTATATACATGGTACATACATAGCAAGCGCGGTTGACTCATTACAGCCAGCTCGCAAAGACGGGTTGGGACGGATTCCCCGAGCTCTCACCTGAGATGTCTCTTTCTTACCTGCTGAAATGCATATCATGCGTTGAGTTTAAGTCCTACTTTTGTACAGCTCGTCGGCTTGTGCTGTAAGGTTTAATGTCTGGGTTTGATGGTGCCTATTTTACGCTGTCGCATCGGTGTGAGTCAACGACGCGAAGTTGAGGCGGCCCCTTCACGATTATCGTGAAACCGCCCGCGTAACATTCTTGGCTAATGTTGATTGGTTTGTTGGTGACCCAACATTATTTCTCAACCGTTGTTTGTAGGTGGACACCGGCAGTTTCCATCCTTTGTTTGGCCGCATCATATATATGGTATGATACGTATGGCGTGTAGGAGCGACGCGAAATTGAACTAGTCTCCCCCGGACCTTGTTGTACAGCCACCCGTGTAGCATGCGTGGACAACAGTGCTTGATTAGTGGGTCCAGGATATATTTCTGCAATTGTTACACTGTAGGAGGGCATGGTGTTACTCATAATTTGGTCGAGAGGCGTGCTGCGATAGGGGTATATAGCTCTGACTGCCCTGGAGCCTCAGCGCAATATCGTTGGAATGCCATTGCCACAGCAATACCTTGTAGGGTGTGTTACCGTATTCTTCGTGACATGCTTAGGCCCCCGGGACTGTTCGTGAAATGTGCTGCTACGATAGAGCTGCGTACATCTTAGGTTATGGGCAAAACATTTATCTGATTTACGGTGCGCTCCCCAGCCAAGGAACCACCCGGCATTCCTTTCGTGTTGCATTAGTTTTTGTTATGCAAGTACTCCTCTATAAGGTCGTGGGAATGTCCATCTGGTTAAGCCAAAATGGGTTATCATAGTCAGGTTTTGGTGAGGTTTGGAGCTCTTCAAGTGAGGGGTCTCAGAAAATGTAGGTGCTTTGCAGCGTCTCATCGGGCTGCGCTTTCAACTTTCCTCGATAGTCAGTTTTCGAGTGAATTGCTACTAGCTCAGGGCTCCACAAGCGAATAGTAGGGCTTAAGCGAGGAGTATATATCCTCAAGAGAGGGGCCTCAGGAGATATTGATGTTGTACCGCACCAAGCGTCTCGAATCCGCGCCTACCAAGAAAATCATACCCGGACTAAGTACGCCACCACTAAGTGCGGCGTGGCTCGTCGCTACCGATAGCTCAGACTTCCACGTGAGGAATGCCCACAAACCTTCGTACAACTTTTGTGTGGGCGTGGTTGCTGCGGTGAGTCCGTAGGTGTTAAATGGTATTCGTATCCATATTCTGTAGATGTTTCTTAAGTTTAGGTTCTAATTGTTTTCACATTCACCCTGGGAAGGGTGCGGTTCCCCGCAAACATCTACGGATAAGTTTCTTGGGGTGTACAGAGTGGAGGTGTTCTCGAAGACAGAGCCGCCACCCACACGTTCAGACCTACGGGGTTTTTTTAGGGTGTATGCCGCCAAGACCTCCTGATGTGTCCCTCGCTCCAGTCAGTACCACAACATCGGATTCAAATATATGGGGTATGTCTGTCAGGTATAACGCGTTTAGGACTGCTGTCCCGTTTTGTTGACAATAACACTCGAAAAGACTTAGAGTAAGTTGTCCCAAAAACGGGACTGCACTGCTGTGAGGATTTGGGAGTCCCGTCAGTGATTGAAGTTGTGGGTCAACCGATCGGCCTCAATACCCGCCGCAGCACGATTCACCAAAAGAGTAAAGGAAGGATGTATGCACAAACGTCGTGAACCCATTCGTCTGGGATTCACATGGTGCCCTGAACATTATACGAAGTATATCGACAACCTGACTCGGCAATGGCTGGAAACCTATAAGCCAACGATATGATGCCCTTCATTGAGGTGGGGTAGGTTTGTTGAAGCCATGCGGTTCACTTTTGTTCGACTAGGGCGGCGCTCTCGCGGCTTGCCCAGTTGCTGCCCCTTGCGATTCTTCTGGCAACTATTCTTGGGTCGCCACTGTTCTAGTACCAAATCACAAGAATTTCCCTGTCTGACTGCACCGATTTCGGCGTTCTTGCTAGATTCACGCAACACATAGCACAAACAGCTATCTACCTCCTAGCGCGAAGCCCGCAGCCTGCTGTCGGTATGATGGTATGCCTTTGCAGGTCATCATGGGCTATGCCGTTATGCCTGCCGAATCAAGCGCATTTTGAGTGGCTGTCAGCAGCAGCGGTGTGAAGACGGAGTTCCGCGATTTCCGAAGGCATTCGCCAAACCAATGAAACTGATCACACGGCGACCTCGATTCAAAATGTCATTGCAATCTACAATATCAATAGTTGAAACTCCAAGCAACAACAGCGGCCGCGCTTGGTATGCGCAACAGGTGATCAAGGTCTCAAGTTCGGACGCAGCGCTTGGCTTGATGAGCACGCGGGAGACTGTGGCCATGACATGGTTAATAGTTTTGAAGTGACTCTACTGCTGAGAGTTGCTACCACCCTTGGCTGGCACGTGTGATACCAGTAGGCACTACTGAGGCACTTACTTTGTGGATGGATTTCCCATGGCCGGGCCGTGGCAGCACCATCATAACAGTGCTCATAAACTTTAATCGGCGTTCATGGGCGTTCACGTCCCGACCATGGTACTGTCCTGGCACTGACATGGCGCCGCCATAAATATATGTACATGTATGACTACCAAGACTGCCAGGGTATGAACCGCCACAGAACGCCAGGACACTGCCATGGGACTGCCGTGAGATTGCCATATGGCTACCACGAAGCTGCCATGGGCATGCTATGGGACTGGCGGCGTGAAACTGCCTGGGAACCTCGTGGAACTTCATGGCACTTTCTTGACTGGTGCCTGTGGTGGTGGCGAATGGCTCGCCTATGGCTCACCCATGCATACCCTACAGGCAGCCCATGGGTATTTTGTTCGTTTTGGAAGGATGCAGACTGAGTGGCCCGGTGTTCTATATTATATAAACGACCAAATAAACACGTCTTGGGTTCGAGGCCCGCCAGAGTCGTATTTCCACTTTTTTCCGGCGAGAGGAGAAAGTGGAAATCAAGAGGAGAGAACCACGATAAAAGAACACTCAACCAGAAGGTCAAAAGTGGAGTTAATCACTTTGGGTAAAAGCACGCACAGCTATGAGAGGGGAACAATACGGAGGAAAACTCAGGCACTGATTACCGTATAACGTGAAAGGAAGCACACTCTGGATACAAAATGACAACCTTCAAAACTACTACCACCGAGTGTGCTACTGTGTGTGGGGGGGACGGATGTACTCGATAAGAGAGATGTACTCGATATCATGCATGGCCGTAGTCGTATGATCATAGACCCTCGCATCCCTACAATGCCGGGACGAAGCATGTCGGGTTTTGACCGACCACGGGCAGATATTGCTTGCACCAAGCGCGAAGCGCCGTGAGGTGTCTGGCGAGTCGCATTAAGGGTTAGCTGCATCCTACTAAGAATCGCTTGTGAGGCGGGCTTGCACATGGATGCCATCTTCAATGAGTTAATTCAATTTCCGGTGTAGCCACCTCCAGGGACAGCAATGAGAGTATTATGTCACTGCCTCTTGGGTGCTCACCTTGAACACTAGGTGATACGGTCAATTCCCTTGTGCGGAGTAAAGGTTCTTTACCTCGCACAAATGATCTAACTGGACGACCGCCAAAAGAAAAACAGCACCCTGGTTGTCTGGCTCACGTGGTGAGCGGCATGTTTTACAGTGCCGTTGGCAACCGAAGCCAACCCAACCTATACAGAACAGTTGGGGGGGGGGTTACTCGATACGAGAGATGTACTCGATATCATGCATGATCGTAGTCGTATAACGGGGGCGTGTGCTGTTAAGGGGACGCTGGCACACAAGCGTCCCCTGGTCCCCGGATTCCCGAGCACTCTAACGTCTACCTAGATGTTTTATCGGGACAGAAAAAAACGCATCGCTATCTTGACACGCTGCATTCAGAACCTCGGCTGGTTCGTGTTTACCGGAGAGCGACGGTGACTTGTTGGAGGTTCATCACAGCAGTTTGTGTTTCTCCTGGGTTCGATTTCCCGCAGGTTCTCAACAGAGGCCTATACCTCGACTAAGAGGTGCTCAGTGGTCGGAATTGGTCAAAAATTGGGGTGCATAAAATGAGACAAAAAGCAACCCCCCACTAAGCGTTCGCAACTTCACTTGTGGACAGCTACAGCTCCTCATAGAAAAGTACAGCCCGCGAAATTGAGGGGTGCTCATGATGGAGTCTGTGAGGGCGTCAAGTGCGCCCGACGGCAGTCGTAGGCAGCGGCAAACTACTCACGAGGTGCCTACGTGTATTCGAAGTTACGAGCGAGTGGGACGAAAAGCTCGCAAAAATGGTAAAATGTTTCATTTCATTCAAGGGAGCATAGCACAATGGCTACATCACCGATGAAAACATGATCTTCACCAGAAACTGTTGTTGTCCAGGTGGATGATATGCTTTTTAGGTAGGCGTCGCCGAAGATGCTGATGGGCGCAAAACTACGTTCCCATGATAGGTAGTGAGTTATTGGGCCCAAAAACGTGCAAAAAAAGGCGAAAAACTCAGGATTGTCGTATGTTTTTGCGTCAACCATTCCACAACGACGAAATACGGATCTTAGTTGCGAATACCTCACTCTCTTTCCAAGTCGTATGTATATGTGCCCGAAACGCCTACGTGCGGGTACTTAGCGATGCATTCCTGAGCGTGCTAGCGCCCCCTTAAATTATCATATGCACGGCAGCCTCGCAGCTAGGGGTGTGGTAACGGGGGGGGGTGTACTCGGTATGATACATGATCGTAGGCGTATGTAACCGGGGGGGGTGATAACGAAGGGGTGTGCTGACGGTAGTCATAGTTGCTAAGGGGCAAAAGTAGACCTCGGCCAGACTGCAGAATGTGTGGAAACAAGAGGGCGCGATAGCAAGGGGTTGAGAACAGGCGGGGCGATACTGGCAGCATAGGTGTGACAACAAGGGGTGTGCCGACGTGTGAGGGGCTTTGATCTGCAACCTGCTTGCTGTTCCATTCCCACACAGTACTGCCGGCAATGACAAGGCCCACACCCGAAACCGGAAATGACAGGAAAGATCCTCGCCTTGCTGGAATACCGCAGACGGTCATCGGTAGGCAGCGGTTGTGCTGCCGCAACTTCCGGGTTGGAACTAATTGCTGTTCGTCTCGACAGGCGTTCAAATATTTAGCGCCGCGCAACCTGCTTTTCTCTCTGGCGTGTCGTTCCCGCCGGGGGTTGAAATGTAGTTGAGACACCGTATACTCTTCGTTGTGGTCGCAAAAACGTGTGGGCGTTTAAACACACTTTATCGGCTGATTTTCGAGCATATGTTAAAAGCAAGCATCGTATTGATTTGCCTCCGGCGGCTCTCCGGTGTGGGGTGGGCTACACGCCTGTGACACGTGAGCGCAACACGCTTTCTAGCTCACGCTGCGCTTCACGGATCAGGCGCCGGGGCCCTATATACCGCATGCCCTGATCACAAGTACCACCATGGGAATTCAATGATGCCAAAACTCCCTAATATTGCACCTCAGAGGTGCCATTTTTGTTCAGTGGCTCAGTGGTATATCTTCTCGAACCGAACAGCCCATGGGCTACCCAAGGGATAACCCTTAAACCTTGGTTAGCTCATAGGCTGTACCCATGGACTACCCATGGGCTACCCATGGGCTATCTCTGGGCTACCCATGGTATGTTTGTGTTTAGATTGTAGACCACTAACCACAGCCAACTTAGCGGCTCAAAATTTGCCCATGGGTAGCCCATAGGTAGCCCATACGTAGCCCATGGGTAGCGGGTAGCCCATCGATAGCTCATGGGTTTTTCACAGCCCGACCCCGTGGGTCACCGTTTGTCGTCTATGGATAGTAATTACGATGAGTAGCTCAAGTGGGTCGTCACTCATGGGTCACCCATCGGGAGCCATAGGTCTCCCATGGGCAGCCTATGGGTAGTCTACTATTAGCAGAATATGGTTAGTCCATGGGCAGTCCATGGATAGGCCCATGGGTCGCCAATCGGTAGCTTTTAGATAGCCCATATGCCTCGTGGCTACCGTGTAACACGGGAGAAGGACACCCTAGTGTTGACATTTTGACCTTCAAATGTATTATCCCCTGGTGTGCTGATGTGTGGTAAGGTGCTACCTAACCCATCGTCGATGGTAAGCAACACGTACGGAAGTTTTGCAGCTAGAGGGAGCCGTGACCGGAGGGGTGCAATATCGAGGTGTGTGCCACCGGTATTTGTGATTGCTATCATAAATAGAGGTGATAGACCTTGGCCAGCTTGGTCAGATTGAAGATAGTGGGCAACAAGGAGGGCACGATAGATATGGGTTCGACAACACAGGCGGTGATACTGGCAACATGGGATGTGACAACAAGGGATGTGCGAACACGTGGGAGGCTTTGATCTGAAACCAGCTTGCGTTTCCATTACCACGCGCAGTGCCAATAATATAATATAGTATGGTTTACGCTCGACGGCGGAGATGGCAGCAAAGATCTCCACCTTGCTACGATACCGGAGAACCGTAACAGGAAGGACTTCAACACCTGTTGTGCTGGCGCATTTTTCGAGTCGGAATCAATTGCCGCTTAGCGAAACGGGTGCCGTAAGGAGTCTTGGGCGCAGTGTATTAAGCGGTTTCGTGCCTCACAATTCTCGCGCCGCAGCGAAAACCCAGATGGGCATATAATGGAGACGCTTTTTTGTTTTGGCTTTCGTGGGCGAATCATATATTTGACGTGTCTGAATGCTAAATGCCCTTTTTCAAGTAATTTTCAGGCGTATACTAACGAAATTGCGCCTTTTGTGGCTTCCGGTAGGCCTAGGGGGCTGCGACGACATGCCTACAGCGCGTGAACGCAACATGTCTACCAGCTCATGTGGTGCTTCACGCAACAGTCGCCGGGGTCCAAATATTATTTTTCCTTGGTTAGTCGTGCCATAGGTGTTCGAATTGTGATAAAAATCCCGAGGATTGCACGTCACAAGCCCCTGTTCTACCAAACAACCTATCTGCTGTTATAATGACTGGAACCTTTGATTCTAGACAACGCTCAGAACAACAGCACACCGTAGCGTTGTGCACTGCTTTGTTTTCGAGAGCCCGGTTCGACATCACACGTCAAATTCCGTGATTTGACACAAAACTACTGCTATTACGGAGGATCATATTAAATAGGACCTACGTTACAGACAAAAACCTACATATTTAGCTACTTTTACTGGCAATATTTGGTCATACTGTAGTTACTATGGTCCCCCGTCCTAATACCGGCACTGGTAGTCGAGGCTTGGAGCATAGCAGCAGGAGGGGGAGGAGCAGACGTCGTACCGGTAGTACCAGTACCCGTAACGTAAGCGGGTTATTCCCGGGAAAAAAAACATGATCGTCGTTTGAGGCGCGGGAGAAGCAGGTACCGATGGGGTCGGGGCCGCACGCTGGTTTCGCCCACTTTGATGGGGCGCAGCAGTTGCGTCCTTGTTGGGGCTCATACCGGTGCGTGTTGTGGGTGAATGGTTTTTATCAGGTGGTGTGATAATCTTTTCATGTTGATGCTGTGTTCAGGCGCACCTCCGTAGGGGGTGTGGTATTCAATGCACCCCCGGTGACAAAGTGACGGTCGAAAAACGAAATAAAATATGTGTCACCGGATGCGCTCATGTGGAAGGGTGTGCTATCGAAGGCGTTGTGTTTTTTTCCGTGTTGTAAGGTAGCCCATGGGTCTCCCATTTTTCACTCACGGGTTGCTCATGGATCGACCATGGGTATAGCCCATGGTTCGCCCGTGATTCACCCATGGGTCGCCCAGTCGGCCCTGCATCGGACATGGATTAGGCGTGGGTAAGTCATGAGTCGTGCATAGATTTCCCTGTGGAAAACATATGTATATGATCCATGGGTCACCCATGGGCAGCCCATGATATTTAGCGGAGGTCTATGGGTGGCTCATGTGTCGCTTATGTGTAGCCCATGAGACTCTAGATGTCGCCCACGAGTCGCCCATGGATCGCCCATCGGTAGCCCATGTGCATCCCGCAATGGCTTATGGGTAGACAATGGGTAGACCATGGGTAGACCATGAGTTTCTTATGAAAGGCTCACCTGTACCCTATAGGGTTCGCGTAGTGGCCCATTGGTAGCCCATGGTTCACCTGTCTGTAGCCCACAGGTATACCATTGGCCGCCCATAAGTTGCTGCCCGTTGGGTAGCGCATGGGTTGTTCACGGGTCGCCCGTGGATCACCCATGGGTCGACCATGGGTCGTCCATCGGTCGCACATGGGTTGCCAATGGTTAGCTCGTGAATCGCGCATAGGTGTCTCCTTGAAATACATATCTGACCCATGGGTCGCCCGTAGGCTTGTCCATTGGATTAGTAGTATGCGGCGCACGGGTCCCCCATAAGGCCGTCATGGATCGCCCATGGGCAGTCTATGGGTGGGCACATGGGTAGCATGTGAGTGATCCATAAAAAATCTATGAGGTGGCCCATGGGTCGCTTATGGGTCACCCATGATATTGTAGTGGTGGCTGATGTCTCAACTATGGGTCGCCCATGAGTATTCCATAGGTCGCCCGTGGGTCACCTATGAATAGCCCGTTGGCCACCCGCGGGTCATCTATGTGAGTCTCCCATATGCGTTACTCGTGGATCGATCATGAGTCGTCCACGAATCGCCCATAGGTTGTGCGTAGGTCTGTAATTGAAATACTTATATTTCCCGTGGGTC
The DNA here is from genome assembly GCA_037834295.1 of Postelsia palmaeformis. Lineage (NCBI taxonomy): Eukaryota > Phaeophyceae > Laminariales > Laminariaceae > Postelsia > Postelsia palmaeformis. The sequence goes on from JBBMHQ010079343.1 coordinate 11,762, forward strand.
GCCCATGGGTAGCCCATGTAGGCCGCCCGTGGGTCACCCATGAATAACCCGTTAGCTGTCCACGGGTCACCTAT
>JBBMHQ010079354.1:0-10133 GCA_037834295.1 Postelsia palmaeformis
CTAGAGCAGTACATCTGGATCACCGTGTGAACCAGTACTTGTTAGTATCATCTTGGAATGTACCGACCACAAGGACCTGCAAGAACCGGGACATCAATGAGTTGGATCACGGTCGGTGGACCGTGAGAGATATCCTCGCAGTTCGATCGCAAGCTGCTGAAGCGCGAGAGATGAAGTCACAGCAGTAAGGGCGCAGACTGTACATGTATTTTGAGTACGGGGGACCAAGTTTGGCAGTAAAAAAATATGAAGACGTATATATTGGCTTTTATGTGGACCCTAGGTCCTATTTACTTTGGTCCCCCGTAACAGTTGATCATGAAAGTCATATCTGTAATTGATCACGAATTTCAAAGCGGTTCCACTTTGCTGCTTGAGGGTGGATGGCGATGTCACGCAAATTCCTGCAATGAAATGGGTTCACACAATGCGGCACTGCAACAAGAAACCGAATAAAAACTGTGCGGGTAAGATACCGCTTATGTGAACAAAATGAAGAGTCTTGCAGGTACATATCAGGATTCTTAATGCGGCGGTGATTCCGAAATCATGGTAACGGGGATATGGCTTGCCTATGTGGCATAGTGAGCGGGTGACTTCCTACGCGGATCGCTCCGTGAGAGCTACTCTTCACAGCCAAATCATCGGCTCGAAGGGCCATAAAGAGCTGCGCGGTGGGTCGCAGAAGAAAACCTAGACCTACCGTAGAATTGACATGGGTATATATGCGCGACATAACAATGCGGCATGGTGAACGATACACTCCCCACCGTGGAATACATGAAGTATGTACAGGCAATGTGTCGACTCGAAGGGGCGCATCTCGCTGCGCGGCCGGGCGCAGATAAACTTGATGCTGACATGCACGAGCCAGATATAAGAATGTAGGATGATGAAACAGTGACGCTGGCCGAGAGATAATATTCACCGACAAGCGATCGACTCTCTTGGTCTTGAGCGCGAAAGCAAGTATGTATTGGGGCACAATGAATGAATAAGCCCCTGTCTGTGCGCATTGTTTGGTGAGAGGAAGAAACAATTGACATCTAAACGCGCGACAATCCTTGAGCTCAGACACTTGTAGACAGGCGACCGTAAAGCCTGAAATTGCGTCTTGTTGGGTTAACGTGAGCGGCGAAATCCACAGGTGAACAGAAAACAAGAACAATACCTGAACGCTGAAGAGAAGGCGATCATAACACCATAGCGCGAATATTGCTTGTTGCCCAAAGTGCTCTGTAACTTCTGGCGATCCACCCATTGGTCTTTCAGGCAAAGTTTAGTGACCCCGCAAGTGTATGGCCGCCAGTCATGATGTGCACTCAACAATATTTTCAGGTTCGCACAACATTCGAGGGGGTCAATTTTTTATCGAAGCATAACAAAATATCGACTTAAAGACACGGTGGGGCCCGAGATGGCCGAAACTATAAGCATGTAAAATGCTGGTCTACAAGGCGAGCACGGAGTTTTGGTCGACGGAGGTTCAATACGCAGTCCTGTCCGCTAAAATGTTCTGACACTAGCCGACGGAGATCGATGATTGGTTTCGGAACGGTGATTACCACCTGGGTAAATTTCATCGCCTACAGTTACACCGGTAGGCTGGCGGACGTCGATCCTCACATAGATAGATCCCATCCCGAGGAGAAGGTGGGAGCAATCTTTAACGTCCGAGCAGGGACGGAGATACTGTTTCACGTCCGAACAGTGACGAAGACTGCGCTCAGCTGCCGTGATTCGGTAGGGTCTGAAAGCCGGGACTATCTGGAATTTATTCCATTTTAGTCTGGTCAACGCTGGTATAAGCATCCTACATTAAGACCGGTCTGGGCTATTCGCGATATGGGGCGCGGCCAAATTCGGAAGCATAATTCGGAACTAATCAGAATGGGTTCTGAAATAGGTCCAAAATCAGGTTTGCCGAAGAAATGCCCCCCACTCAGGACGTCCTAGCGCGCCCTGGAGAGCCCGCAACGACGGAGACCACTTCCCCCAACACCCGTTTCTCGTGGAAGATGGCCGCCGCGGAAACGTCTGCGTGTTATTACACACCCAACGGCGAGGTGTTCTGGTCCCGTGCAGAGTGTCAGGTGCATCGTCGGGGTAAACACGCTTCTTCTGTTTCGCTCGTGACTAGTCGTTTTTTTCTTCCTTGCATTATTCAGGCTTGGAAGATACGTACACCTTTTTTCGGGAATTCTTGGCGCATCTTTCGAGGTGACGTGCTTTCTGATATACACATCGTTGCCGGTCAAAGCGTCCCAAGCCCAGTCCCGAAGCATCGGCCCACAACGATGACGCGGACGTTCATTTCTCGCCGACCGAAAAACCATTCGCCTGAACTCGGCTGGACTCGCCATCGCGACCGTCTCAATCAACCCTAGTGCCTGCTCTACTCTGCCATAAAATTGGGGATCGTCAGCCAAAATATCTGTTCGGGATGATACATCGTGATTGAAAAGGGATCCCAATCTGCTCTCTCAAGATCCGACCACCCCAATCGGATCAAGTCATCACGAGTGTAGAGGGAAGGCCGATTGAACGACTATCCACGACGAATCAGTTGGAAAATTCTGTGCAATTTGGCATGGGGCGCATTCGATTATTCCATGTATGTCGTGACTTTGTTTGTTACGCTATAGGTGTGTACGGCTTCATCACAGAACTCTGGTATTTGTCTCATTGATGTCCACAAAGCTTTTTCCGACTCGCTTCTCTGCTTCTGTTGGCGTGGACCTTTGCGTGTTTGTGCGAAGTACCTTCTTAGACAAGCACCCCCGGCACTGATTCAGCTCTTCTGGGAGAACGACCCCTTGCCTCTCCGTGGTTGCTGCTTGCCCAAAGAACCTTGTGAGAGGATGCCGACGCGAAATGGGAATTGTTCAAGTTGATCGCAGAGTTGTTGGGGTGTTACCCCTCAGCAAACACAGCACAGGCATTTAGCTCCACTACCGCTGTCGACGCGGTTGCCGAAGAAGCTGAACAAGTCCTTACTCGAGGGTAATTTGATAGATCGATCTGAATTGAGGTTCACCAGAACTCTTCTGGGATTCCCTCCGTGAGCTTGACCGCTTTTGGTTAGAGTGGGCGGCGACAATATGTTGTAGCGCAGTGCAGGCACGTGCACCAACGCATATTTCACGGTTTTCTGAGACGAACCTGCTTTTGTTACGCCTTCCGTCTGCAATACGATAGGTTTTCTGAGCAATCGAACAACTAGCTGCGGCGGATCAAAGTGGAATAGTGTTTCAAGTGGCAAACCGATTTCATCAACAGAAAAAAGTGTATTTAGGACAAGATACGAATTACCTCACGATTCGCGGAAGATCCCGTGATGCTGGTCTCGGGCTGTGAAAGTATCATCAGTGCCGTTTTACCTGTGATGAATATGGGTTAGTTTCTTGTGTTCGTTGTTCAGGCTATTTACTAGAGTCCCAGATAACCCAGAACACAGGGGAATCCCACGACGCCAGAACATCGCCCAAACGTTCGTGAATATGTTGACCTCCCCTGTTACACGCCCCTTTATGATAACGTGTTTGTGGTTATCTAGGGGCTGATAATGCAAGCAGGATAGACGATCTGCTGTTGATTGTGTCACCGACAGAATCCCGGGAAATGTCGTCACCGTATCGCCTGTGTTCTACATATGAGAACGAACGACTTATTTCACAGGAGGGCAAATCTCCTTCACCATATAACGACTGTCACGGCACTGATGTCCTTATCCAAAGCAACTGTTGCAGGACAAGCGCATGAACATATGGCTCAAAATGCTCACAATGACGTCCTCGAAGCTGATGTTTGGGGAGTCGAGTCGGGCTCTTGGTACGTACGTTACACACAACTGCTCAAACGTCGCTCTGAATACATATCGAACCTACCTAGTGAACATTGGCCGGATATCATAGAGCGCGAAATGTGGCAGGTAGACCCATACACAGCCCGTCGGAATACCATACACAGCCCCTCGTCCTGAAAAAAAAGTAAATAGTTACGTGAGCGCGGGTATATTGTTATTGTTGGTACGGATCCGGATAGATTCGCTTTGTTTTCAGCAGCACCGCTTGAGAAACCCCGCCTTTCCTAATACTGAAATCAGCATCACTTCCTCTCGCCAAAACAATATACTACGTGTGTCTTTTGCAGTGTAATGATTGTTACGGTTCTTGAGACGTTCACGCTTGGTTTGCAACACCGCCTATCTGAGAAACGGACAGCCCATCCCTCACACGACAATTTTCATCATGTTCAGGCTTCTTGTTTGTGACCGCTGCAGTTTGTTTGCAAGGTTGTCGCGCAGGGGTTTGCGCTGTATTTGATCGAGAGTGACACAGTTTGTTTTTCGTGTGTTAAACGATATACCAAACCGCAGCGTTACTCCGAGTTTGCTGTGCCTGGGGTATATCGATGGGTCGTAGTTGTGCCTTCAGCTAGCATGCCCCAGTGCATGCCACTTGTTTTCGAAAATAGATAAACGTAGGTCAAGGCTGTTTCAGTTGAATATCAAGAACATCACCCAGACGAAATGTTGAATTGCGGTTAGAATGAGCGCCTCCAGTCAGGTTCACCTTGATATTTTTGTGTGAAACAATCTTCAGGTGAGTCAACAACACAGACCAGATTGTTGCGAAAAAGGCGTGAAGAGCTGACGGTTTAAGGCTGGAGATTTTTTTTGTCATATAGACGGCTGTAGCTCGCCTGGATGAAATCCAACAACTTCGAATCTCCTCTTTCCAATATGAGTGTAATACTTGTCTGTGTTTCGTGTTGTTGATTTAAGGCTCTGAAAAAGATGGACACCATCTCGATACCGCACAGTCCGTCCACATAGATCCAAAGCCGTAAGCATGCTGTTTGTAGAATGCTCACAGGTGGTTTTGAACCGTACTGGTAAATGAACGGTCGAAAATGTTTTCTTCATCGTGCGGACGAGTGCGTCCTGAGCAGATATCCGGTTGTAATTCCATATTCAAAGGGGTCATGCAATTGTATAGGTATTTCCACTCGAGCAAAATCGTTGTTAATACCGATTACCAACGGTTAGACTGGGTTCGCAATTATTGAACCAATTAATGATAAAGCCGCATGCATCAATCCTACACCCTGCGCACAAGACGGTTCGAGAAGTGTTTTCCTTAAGGTGAACCCCTTTATCCCCGGATACGAGGTCACCCGCCACGTGTTCCGCGTGACGCTTGCTTGCAGTAGAGGTGCTTAATTATTCTTCCGATGCGGCTTATCTAAGGAGCTTCATACTTCACCAGAAACCTGACTTCACCAAAAGTGAACCTGCACTTTGATAGATACTCTCATAGCCCAAGTATAGGGAAAACATTTTTTTCAATCATGAGCGGATTCCGGCGATGTTTAGTTAAGGAGCCCAGCAATTCGTTGGAATGAAAACGCGGGGATGTCCTACATGTGTCGTGGGTGGCGTCACGTGTAAAATTAGGCTCTCGCAAGCATCGAAACATGGCACTTGTATACTTATATTAGGTACCATGGTGTATTTTACATCCGTCGTGCATTTTTTCGTTGACGTTTTCTCGCACAGGTTTATCCCCAACAATATTCGCCGAAGCCAGCAAAACTTGCTAACGGTAGCGATGCTGGAATTGATCGTGCTGGTTAGAGACACTATGAACCTCAGCTTTCCTCTACCGCTTCGCATGACATAGATGCCAGGGAGGGCTGTGTTTTGAACCTGGGCATTGACTCCTTGAGTATTGTGCGTTGAATCAACCAATGCTTCCCCCACCAACTTTGACTCGGCTCCGTGACAACTACTGTAGTAGTTTCCTTGTCGCCAATCGAGACACCGCCGGTTATATCCTGAACAAGTGAGTAGGCAGGTGTCCATGTTGCTCCTGTCAAATTGATGGCATGTCTTGTGCACATCGATATAAAGTTAATTTTACAGGTGCTTGATAACTCAATCAGCCATGAAGGGTAAGCAGGCCACTTGCCCTAGTTGAGATGAAGTACACGTCGTTGGCACGGAAACAGTTGAATGTTCGCCACAGCACCACACGTTGCCTATGTGAGGTCGGCCGCTTCTTTACCGGCCACTCGCGTACCTAATACCGCAACCAGCTTTTGCGAACGAAGCGGCAGTGATGTAATCAACACGCTATCGGCACAGCTTTTACATACCTGTTGCTCGATGAAAAGTTCGATTCTCGACCGGAAACCTAGATTAGAAGCGTTGAGCGATCCGCATTATGACGCCATCTTGAGCAACGCGGGTAACCGGCATGGTTTTATTATCTGTAACTCGATGGCTTCAACAGGCGTAGGGGACAAAGTTGCTGAACAATTCGTCGTGATTGTTCCTTTTCTTCTAGCGGTGTCCCGCAACACCGGTGGTTGCCGATGAGTTGGAAATAACAACCTAATGACAACGCGCCCATTTAACTGTCGTGCCATCTCTATCTCTCACCCGATCGTACCTCAAAAATTGTACATTTTCGTTTTCCCCACAATCACGCTTGTACTCGTCTCTGAAAACTGGCACCCTCTCTTATGCCAAAGTTCGGACCCAGTTCCCTCTTCATAGCATTGATTATACAACATCCAAAGGCCATGTCACCGCCAGATCTCGATGCACATTACCTGGTAGTTTCATTTTGTGCAAATCGATGTAGACTCCGGACAACTGGAAACTCGCTCGGTCGTCAATGAGCATACACATATCCCCTCGTCGATCGTGACGACAGGAACGGCGTGCAGCACCCTCCGGGCCATCCCTGTGTCCCGAGGGTGAAATTGGCGAGTCTGCTAAAAAAACATCTTCTCCTGTGCATGGTGCACCTTCTCAGCTTAAGATTCTTGAAGGTCGTTCGGTTTTACCGGTGAATACTAGACCCATGTTCCTATCGCTCCAGACCATTCCCCGAACGGCTGCAATATCTCCAACAAAAGCATCAACCTCCTTGCGTTGTCCTCGTTAACCTATCATCTCGATGAAAAACATCACAACGAAGCATCTACACGCGATGCCACTAACCCTTTTTCTCCTGCAGGTCGACTCGCCGAATACGCGCATGTTGTTATCGAAACAATCTTGGATCAGCAGGGAATCGTTCGTTGGGCCGGCCGGCCGTTTAATAGATATTGAAATATTTGATATATATACAAGATGTCCCTTTCGGGGGGCATGAGCGTGGGGTGTAAGAAGACTCTTGTCGAAGCACGTATCCGGTTGCTGATGGGTTGGTTCGAGTCATTCAATCAATTGCAGTCATGTGCTGCTAATGGGGTAGTGGTTCAAATGTACCTGCTCACAACCATAATATGTACGCGTATTCGTATAAGGAAAATAGTAGTCCAATATGCAGATGAGGGTGACGCAAGAGAGCAGTTATAACAATGAAGAAAGCAGGTAGTACCCATGCTGTACAGCAGTTGTTATGACGAATTGAGCGTGAAATACATCACCGACAGTAAGAACTTCTTCAACGAACCGGAACAACTGTAGACACACGTCTTACGTCACTTCACTGTTCTACAGCGAACATTAACCTTTGGCCTACGACAAACCCAGCTACGACAGGACTTCCCCGTGGGAAAACGTCCCCAACGAAGCGCAGCTGGCCCGGGGCCGACGTGAAACAAGAAACATTTCAAAGAGACGGGAGCAGTGGTAGAGTTTTGGTAGCAAACGCGGGTAACACTTAAGGTATATACACAAAACATTTTCCTTCTCAAAATAACGGCGATCTACAACACCCGAAGAGGATGCAGCAAAAAAAGTCAGACCTTGGCACACGCCATGGCGTTTTTTCGATGAAGGCGATTCAACACCCGACACTCTTCTTGGGTGAAGGGAACCCCACCAAAAAAAAAGGAAAAAGTCCGCTTCCCATGCCTGAACTAAAATCACCCGCTGGCAGACGTGCAAAAACACGCACAACGGAGATTCGCTTGAGATATTGCAATGATATTGACGCATGCGCACGCCGCTGCCGAACACTCACGAACGCCCCTTGAGCAATACCCCAGGCCCATACGGAAGCCAGATTACCTTGGTATAGTGCTCTAACGGAAGAGCACGATAGACACGAAAACAGACTCTTGAAGTACGAAGATCTCTTCCGAGTCCGGACCGAGAAAATCCACCGGCACAGCCTTGTGTATGGTGTACGTTTCTCCAGTTGCACCAGAGCCCTTGCGCCGAGCTTCGCGTGGCGTTCGTCCTGAACTCGAGCTTTCTTGGCGACAAGGAGCTTTTCATAAAATGCTTGGGGTACGAGAAGGGCAGGGGTGTCTTGAAAAGACCGGTCAATATGTCGTTGTCCGTGATGGTTCCTCTGCAGCAGACGCAATCCTTCCCGACCTGCAAAAGCAAGTTATGGGCAACAAACCGACAACACCTAAAAGACATGTAAGACTTGTTCCATACCAGATACAAATATTTTTTTGGTAGGGGTTCAAATGGCGAAAACATTAAAAAAAACAGCTAAAACAATCGCGTTGGCACATTATGTAGGGATAGGTAGCATGGAAGGTGAACATAAGTGGGATGCGATAAATGGCGTTGTGGGTCGTTTTTCGCGGCAGAGACGGCAACGGCAGGGTTTCAGGGGCAGCCTGAGACAACGTCCTTCTTTAGGAAAAAAAACGCGGAAGAACCAAAAATTTGTTAAGAACTGCCCTCGTTGAGATCGACCGTGATACAGTGCCAAACATGGGCATTGACGTGCGCTGTACAGGGATGGAAAATGCAAGGTAAATGGGAGTGTGAGGGAAGGAACGACAGGCAATGGCGGCGGCAGTACTCGAAAAACAAAATTGGTGCAGTAGACTTCACAACAAGAGCAGAAATCAAAAGCATACGAAAAAGCAGCAACAACGTGATACGATGGGAACGTGCTATCGGAAGGGTACTCAAAGCATGTCTGTCATTATGTCCCAACAACAATAACAGGAGCGGCAGTATAAAACTGTCTCAGTGTGGGAGAAAGCGGCAGCAGCGGAAGAAATAATTTGCACAAATACACCAACGGCGGCAGCAGAAATATCTTGAGAGTATCATGCTTCTCTCTGCGATTTAGTGCTGAGAGTCGACGACGTGCGGGAACAGCAACAACGACAACGCCAGCGCAGCAACATCAATGACAGCGGCAGCCTACATCAACAACAAAATCAGCAAAGGCGACGGTAGGCGCTCGGGGTCACAGCAGCAGTAGCAGCAGGAATTAGCTGCGCCACCAAGCCGCGTTCTCGCGTGCGGGAACAGCAACAACGCCCTAAATTTCAAACAGCAGCAGCGGTCGACACCAACTATACAGCAACAACGCGAACGAGGAGGACACACACAATAAATGCAGCATCAGGGGCGGTTGACGCGCGGAGGATACAGTAGCAGAAGGAGCAGCAGCGTAGTAGCAGCGGCAGTAGCAACAGCAGCAGCAGCGGGGTGCGCCACCAGTTGTGTTCTCCTACTTATAAACAACAACGACAACAACAACAACAACAACAACAGAGAAGCACATCACAGGACTCACCGCCAACTCTTTTCCCGAGCGTGAAGGACACGGTGCCCACGTCGATGGGTCCAGCGTAGAGTTTGCAGTGTTCGGCCCACTTCAAGATTATCCTCCTGTCGGGGCAGATGCCGTGCTCGCAGGTCGAAAAATCGGCCGTGCCTCCAAAGTTCTTCTGTCTCCACAGCTGGGAGATGCAACGGTTGCACGCGACAGCGGGATTTGTCACTGACTTGGACGGGGGGGTTCTCTTTGAATCCGTCTTCATAGGTCCGCCGTAGGGTGAGGCAGAGGAGTCTTTGGGGAGCTTTTGTAGGTGTATTGAAGGCAGCATTTGAAGCTGTGTAGTAGGAATTGTTACAGGTACCGTCTAGACTGTAGATTCATTACCACCAGGAGCAGGCGGTGCCATCTTCCGGGCAGGAACAGCACCACCGTAACAGCAGCCAGAGTACCAGCAGAAGCAGCTCCAGGAAAAGCAGCGCAAGCAGTAGGAAGCCCAGCCGTATACGATGAAGCAGCACCAGCGTGACGCGCTTAGTAAGCTGTCTACATGACATTGTGTCCACGCACCCAAAACACCAATGACCCACGTCGTATGTCGTCTCGTAAGTGGTCTCTTCCCTCGGTAGGGACCTTTTT
>JBBMHQ010079365.1:0-11833 GCA_037834295.1 Postelsia palmaeformis
CATTACCACCTTCTCCTCTACTACCACCTCCTGCTCCTCCTGGACTACTCATCTCTCACGCCACGAGCTCGTACCACGCACTTCCTACCACGCCAAACGCGAGCGACCATGCCGGCTATAAGAGGCTCCATAGCTAAGGTGACCATGGTTCAATGCAGGTTTGATGATCGTGTCGTCGACTAACGAATTTCGAGGAAAACTGATGCTGTTGTACAAAACGTAATAATTGATTTCATGAACCTTCTTCCTCCGTTTCCGCTGCATTTTTTTTCAGACATAACATATAACATAACATATGAGCAGTTCCCTCCGGGCCAACAACATCACACATATCTTGATATTCCCAGACCACTACTGGCGCAGACACCATCAGGTCGATAATTACTTCAGCCCTGACTAAATCATTATCACCATCCACTCATGCCTGCGGCACTCACGGTATCATTCTTATCTCATTGCAAGACGAAACAAGGGATGTGCAAGGTACTTGGCCAAACGACCATGCGAGTAGTATAATAATCAACTTGTCTATACCCACCTTCTCCTCGTACCTCCAACAGACACTTTACATATTATAACCACCAAGAAAACACACTTGATATCGTACATACCATTCTACATACCATCCATGTAGACTACCCTCAACATAACGCCTATAAGCACTTTGAAGCTCCCGGATTCCCTTTTAGAACCCAAATGTATTCAACGAGCAGCACACACAGCTGCGGCCCGTCGGGTGATCGTCACCTCATTGCTATCCAGCCTCTGCTGTGTTCTACCTGAGTTACCTGTGCAGTGTTTCGCGTCCTACTATTGCAACATTAGCAATTGGTATCATTACTTAACTACTACAGTAGTACACTCGTAATCCCCAAATCGCTTTGTAGGATGCGTGGATCAACTAACTGCGATGCCAACTATACTCGCATCAGAATGGTGTGTACATACATGCGGTACTACCATATTCTGTGCTGTCCAGTCGCTGCTGTGCTTTACGTGAGTTAACTGTTCACCGTTTAATGTGCTATTAGTGCGATATCGGCAATAAGTATCGTTAGTTGACTACTACAGTACATTCGTGCTCCCAAAATCGCTTTTTAGGACGCGTGGATAAGTTGCGAGACTGGCTATACTCGCATTATACTAGTACTCATATATCTGTATTCATAGAGCTATCTTTGCACATGCACCCGGGGATCCAGCGTTCATCGGAACTCATCGGTTATTCCTCTGGAATAGACCAGTTGATGGCGGAGTGATACTTATAAGGTTAGTTTCTCGAATGTGTTTCGGGTTGAAGAACGCATCGGATTTGTCTCGCAAAAAGCACATACTTCGAAGTATTGACATGCATCTCATAACGTGAAGACTTTGTCGCATATCAGTTGCATTTTGACAACTCCGTGTTAGTTGCATTCCCGCTCACCACTAGAACCCACGTGCAAGCAGTTTCATGCAACACAACTAAAAGTTCGTGTGAGCTTCACTATTGTTTCCTTGTCTGATTGTCTGAATACTTGTGAGTTTCCTCTTGCTCAATGAATATATCAGTTTTCATCCTGTAGGCATGATGCTATAAATACATCTTTACTAATAGTCTCTTGACCTTTTCTTATTTTCCAACCGCAGGAAGCCATGGGGACGCCCACTGCCAGCATCCCAACAATTCCGCAACGTCTAATACCTGCTACCCCAGCCTCATCTACTTGCATTGCCTACCCTCAGGTACGTCAAATAAAAATTTCGTTGTGAATACACTTTACGCCATATAATCGATCATACTTTCAATCTTGAAGCACACGACAACTGCCGAGGTAACCGTTCGTTATCTTCTATTAATGTAGACTTAGTACTCCTGCTGTAGCTTCATTCTTCTAATGTCTTCCAGCTATCACACCATGTTCTGTTATATCACTTCCCTCCTTTCCGATATTTTATTTTTTCCCACCAATCGCCCCCCAGTAGCACCGGCATTATAGTGGGCAACCGGCGCTACTCAATCTCACTTCCCTCTTTTCCGATATTTAATTTTTTCCACCAACCGCCCCCCAGTAGCACCGGCGTTATAGCAGGCAACCGGCGCTACTCAACCGGTGCCATAAAGGAACCACCACTGTATGTACGTTCTGACCCCCCCCATAAAAAACCTCGTACCCTCTAGCTTTCAACCTCTACCAAAGCTTGTAAGACTTCTAAGGCGAAAACGTATCGACGCCTTGCGCTATCAAGAAACTCCTTCGTCCAAGCATTATTTAGAGTAATTATTGGCACTTCGTCGTTCACCACCTGTCCTTGCATTTGAATTATTTTTGCAAACATCCAGGTCGACCCATCATGCAAATCGGGTACAAAACGTGGATTTTCCTTCTGATTTCATTACTCTTTCCTTCTAGGTAAGATGCCTGGTCCTTTATCCGAGTTTATGGATTTTACCACTGACACCTGTTTTCACTTCCACGACTCACCACTACTACTACTGCTACTATGCTCCTACTACTCCTTTTATTACTACTATTGTACTATTAATACTACTCCTACTGCTACTTCTACTACTACTATTATTAATACTACTGCTACTACTACTACTACTACTACTAGTACTACTACTACTGCTACTACTGCTACTACTGCTGCTGCTACCACTACTACTACTACTACTGCTGCTACTACTACTACTACTACTACTACTACCACTACTACTACTTCTACTACTGTTGCTTTATTACTGCTACTGCTACTGCTACTGCTACCGCTACCGCTACTGTTACTGCTACTGCTACTACTGCTATTACTGCTCCTACTACTATACTACTACTATTACTAACTGCAAACCAATGTTATACTTGAACCTCTACTATACTGTTATCAACCCCTTGGGTTTTCAAGGCAGTACTTTGTCGTCATCCCGTTACTATTTCTTCTTGTCTCCTTCGTCTCACTCAATCAGGCCAAGCCAGCATCGGAGTCTGCTGCTCAACCAAGGTGTGCTCAAATTTTCTTCTTTTCGTTAGAATCACTTATAATCGCTCGTGTATGATTTGTATCAATAGTATCATAACTGACTATACTCGTATCCATGTATATCACCCCTTGCGAGTTTTCCTTTACTATTCTCGTGTCTAGAGGTACGACCTCGAGTTCAATCACCCGGATACCCCGCGAGTATACCCGGATGGGTCCTACCCCTTTCACAGGTAGGGTCCGACCTCAATACCTGCGGTTTTTCGGAACCTGAAGAGTATTGGAGTCACTACGAACAGTTTACCCGGGTACCTGTTTTCCATGCCCGCGGGTATTTCGTATCCCTGGTTCACTATACCTCCATTATTTCTCCTAATTCTAGAGTCTTGAGGGCTTATGTGTCGATATTTGACTTCGAAATATATATATATATGTTCTGGCGACGTTTGTGAAGAGAAAATTTACCAGTTTACCGAAAACCAGCGGGTACCCGTGATTTTTATGCCTCTTTGCCTCTTAGTCTTCTCATCGACCACAGCAAGGGCAGTAGAAGCATTATCAACACCACAGCAGTAGTAACAGCAACACCACTAAATTCATACTTTTAAGCACTACAAGTAGTATTATTGACAGTAGGAGTAAAGTAGTAAGGAACGGAAGTCTATACTAGTTGTATAAATAATACCAGGTACCTGGCAGCTATTAAAAAAAATACTGAAGTAGGAGCAGCATTTTAGAGATTATTGACGCTTCATCGTTCACCATCTATCTATCTGTTGTTCCGCTTTTTACTATTTTGGCAAACATCCTGATCACCCATGATGCAATTGGGGTACCCCTGTTCGCTTGAGAAAGTTGGAGCTGTTAAATTACAGTCCTCGGCAGACATCGATCGACAAAACTAACGACTGCGTCATGAACTTTGAACGTGGCACGGTCGTCAGGGATTCCGACCCAACCTAGGCTCACAATGGTCACACGACGGTCGGTAACAAGTGGCGAACGCGGACCAGGCGTCTCATAAACAAACATTTGACCGCTGGTGAATTCAAAACAGACCTGAAAAAAAATCGACCCCTGTCTAATGGAAAAAAATATACCAGCTACATTTTCTCAGTTTTTTTTCAACACTTTTCAAAAGAGGATTCTACGTTCTGTTCGTATACGTCCGATTATCACTGGTAATTGCGGAGAGTTTTGAGAAGGTTGAGATCGCAACACAAACGCCGTTTTTTGTTCCAGATCTTAGGGACCGTTATTGACAATCCTGAGCCTCAAACCTTCTCCAGCGTTACGTCTCTGTAGAGAACGAAACACCAAAGAGGAGCACACCCCTCTGTGTTCGTTGTTCTTGCCCCCTCTCTTTTTCTGTACCCCCTCTGATCTACATAGTACGTTGATATACTTTTCTCATCACGGAGAACGAGTACGAGTCGGTATGGCCTTCACAAGTCCAGAGTTTTCAATTACCTTCTCTGTTTTCCGAACGAAGGCAAGGCATTTTCGTCATAATCTACTTTCTTCACTACTACAGTGGCCCTGCCGCCGTGGGGGCGGAAGGGCCTCTTATTCCTTAGTATATATATATCAGCAACAATATCTGACAATAAACAGCATTATTAATAGTATACTGTACGTTTAGTTCCTTGAAGAGCTCGTTGAAGGCCTGTGGCTGATCCCGATTGTGTGGAACATGCAGTCGGCCATTACTTACACGAAGGCTTCGTTCGCTACCAGCCCTGCTTCCGAGTCAGCGAGAGAACCTCAACTCCTAATTTTAGCAAATAGCGCTGCTACCACACCTCCCAAACACTGCATGCACTGAATTTCTGTGCGTAACTGGTTTGAGGCTGGCCTTTCGGCCGTTTCGTTTTATTTAAACATCGTCGAGACATGCGGCGGAGTCGCGCAACCGCCCCTCCCTGTGCCGGCGTCCTCGAGCCTCCCCGCAAATGTTGGGTGTTATGGGTTTATAGGGTTACAATCGGGAATATGTGTTGTATAGTCCACGGTGCCTGCTCTCTTCACAGACGTCTATCGAAAGCCTCAGATGTCAACGGGCGGGGTCCGCCTGCAGTATTGTGTGGTGAACATACTTGTCCAGAGGCTTGGCGCGAGCTGCCGTCAAGCGTGCTCGTTAGCTTCTCTCAGAGAAAAGTAGGATGCTGCTAAAATGGCTCTCTCTGGGCCGAGGTGAAGAGGACGAGAGAAAGGATCAGACAGTGCTGATGAGGTTGCATTGCGTTTGTGTGCTTGGTGGGTACATCAGCCTCGACCACGCTCAGCTCTACGGCTGAATGCACAGCAGCGTTCCTTGGATGCTTGCTCGTAAATGTCCCAACTACCGACGATCAACGATGGACTACCAGGATAATTTTCTTGGAACTCTCTCGTCACGCCGATGATCAAGGCTGTATGTACTATTAAATACTACCAGACACTCTTCGTGCGCACATGACTAAGAATACCTTCAACTCAAATAGTACTCAATGCTACACAATATTGACTACTGCGGGTAAATACACTGGTGCATACACCTTAGAGGTGTGCCTTGGCGAAGACCCGTCACAAACGGTTTCTCGGATAATTCTGAAAGTGAGACCCGGCCAGTCGCGGGTAACCCGGGCTTTCAGACGAAATCCAACGGGTTCAACGAGTATACTCGGGTAGACCTGGGTACTCAGACAACTTGTTTTCATATAAGCTGGTCATGGCGTACTACAAGCGGATGACAGCAGTGTGTATTGCCAGGATGTGGTGTCGGAAAGAGAACTGCAGCTATCGGACAACGTTAAAAACAGAGCGTCGAGTAGTTTGAAAACTGTCACAAAATTAAACAAATAGATGCGATCTGTTTGCCTTACAGTAGTTTTGGTGAGCATTTTGCATGTTTATACCTGATACCTGATGAATGCTACCAGGGACCTGGTATTTGTTTGCACAACTGCACAGCATGATAGGCATATGTGTGATATGCAGAGAAACACACATGCTGTACGAGTACTGGCGTGCAGCATATGCATGTTTACACGCGAAGAAGCAAACACCCACACCTACGCCGCTGAGCTGAGCACATCCAGGCAGCGATAAATACTCAGTACATAATTACATTACGTGTGTTATATATAGTAGGTGGCGCCCCCAGATCTCCATGTCGATCAGGTGTCGTCATCGCTGGAGTAACATCAATGCACGCCTAGAGCGCATCGGTAGTGAACCCGAAGGAAAGGCTATCGAAGACATCAACGTAACAGGCACGCGAAAATAGAAATCCTCTGGGAAAATGGTACAGAGAGCGCTTTCGCTATGTATGTACACACAGGTCAACACAATAAAACTTTGTGCAGGACGTATTTTATCAATTTTAACCTTGCACGTGGGCCCAGACAAACCCGACCCAAAACCTGAACCTAACCCCAGACCTAACCCTATAACTCCAACCCTTTGATGGGCTCGAGGACGGCAGGAGTATAGTCTGGTGGCGTTTTTTCAACAAAACTCCGGGCGACCGAAAGGCCAACCTAGACCAATAAAACCCGCACCCTGCACAAGCTTTTGTGCAGACCAGTCCTGCACATAGATTGAGTCTACCAAAAGCATGAATATTCAGCGCTGAGGGTAGCGTCAGTGGCAGAGATACAGAAGGAGGGACCCCGTTGTCTGCCGATTTTAAAGGTAAGGTTTCTAGATATATTGTTAGCATACTAAACGAGGGACATGTCAAGCAGACGGGTATGCTCGGGTACTCGAACCCACCGAGTACCCTGGTTTTGGTCACCCCCGGAACCCACGGGTTGCAAATCAAACCCGAACCCGTCACGGATTTTGACCGACCGGGTTGTACCCGCCGGGTACCCGGGTTTCAATTATCCGGGGTACATCTTCAATATACCTAACTGCCTAACTGCTACTACTATAAGACGACATTGTTATCGATCGGCGATTCGATAGGCTACTGCCGCTGTAGCAAAGTACCTACACCAACTCAGAGACCCGTACTGTTGGTGGGTGCAATCAAGAAATCGCTACAAAGCGGCGCTGCACAACGGTGAAAACCGACCTGAGTTTATAGGGATCAGTGGAGGACTAATGGCGTAGGAATCAGTGGAGGACTTTTTTAGACGTGGTGTGTGTCCGGTAGGAGCTTCCAGGAGTCGGACTGTTCGTTGTTTGCGGGCTAGGAAGCACATCATTCTTGGTGAGATCAAGGTACGGGGGTGTAGACCCAACCCAACTCTTAACCCTAACCGCAAACCCCAACCTGGGCACAAAACGGTCTCAAAACGGGCGAGAAAAGCGGCTGCGCCGCTTTCGCAATTTTTTAAAAATTATTTCGAACCTGCGAATTTCTCCCCTCACACTATTATTGCTGGCTTTAAAAATTCCGGAAAAATCCCGGGAACTCCCCGCCGACCAAGTGGATACTACTGTGATTCAGTGTAGCGTAAGGTTTGTTGGGCCTCGGGCTGCAGCTGCCGATACGTTCTCTTTCTGGAGTATAATTCTTATATACCGTTAAATGGCGCTGAGCACCAATGGTATACCGTTTTATATAGTGGCCCATCGGACAGACATACTTGTTTAGACTTTCCGCACTTTGGCGAAAACACTTTTCCGGCGGCAGAAATGGCGTTGCGCATCCATGATTAAAAATAATAACAGTGCAGATAGATGGTGGACGTTCCTGCCACGCGCTGGTCAGTCAAAGACCCACAGCTATGAAAACCTCCTTTCGTTCATCGCTTTTTTACTCTAAAACAAGACGCAGTCGCAGGCATGTATTATCAATGTGTCTTACTACTTCATTAACAATTGCCTACCTTCCTCCCCCCCGACAGTTGCATTTCTTTAGGTTTTATCGCTCATGCACATGAAAGGGCTCTCGACATTCCCACCGCTGGTCAGCCTTCATTGAAATATTTCTTGATTTCCGGACCCGCTGACCACGACCCGCCCTAGGGACAAAAACAAACACGGTTTTTCGCCCTTGATATAATTTTAATGGATTCAAATAGATGTCGGAAACATTTCGTGTTTTACTCACGCTCTCGTGCTTTTCCGCGGCAGAAGAAGACCGCACGAAAGGGTATTGTTCTACCGAGTTTCGAAACCCAAGCATTCCGCAACAAAGGGGGACAGCGTCGTGACCACTATAACACGGATCAAACCCCTATATAACTAATACTCAGCGAAACAAATCGCCACTATTAACTACACGAATAATTTCGGCATTATGAACGAAAAATACTATACCAACCAGGTAGGAATCTATTAATTCGAACGATACTACTCTACGCGTTGTGGCTGTATCCGAATTGGGGTTCTCACAGCTCACAAAACGAAAAATGAAACTCACAGAAAGAGTACGGCAAAAGCCAAGCACTGACTTACTTGGTGTGCAGCACTCGCGAGGGGGGGAGCTATTCGCGCGACAAGACTATAAGCAACGGCCAAAGCATGTAACACTGATAAATAGCTGACCTTATTGCGAGGAGCAGCGACCAAAAACATGGATCAACGACAAATAATTATCTTTACGGAAAACAACGACCAAAACAATGAAGGAAACAAGGGCCAACGAACAGCTGACCCTCTTACAAGGAGAAACGACAAAAACAAAACAATAACAAGGAGCAACGACCAGAACAGAGAAAACACGGATTGAGCGCCTGACCCTCTTACAAAGAAACGGCAACAGAAAAACATTGAAACACAGACCCATTACCAACTGACGATCTTCTTGAATGTAAAAACACGGATCATCAGCTGACTTTCTTACAGGAAGCAACAACAAAAGCACAAGGAAAAAAACACGAGTGAACAGTTGAGCGTGTTACCTATTCGTTCTACTCTCCACTACGACAAAATGTGGGAAAAACAAGAACAAAATTAACAACCAGCGAACAACAACGACAACAACGATGACACCAACAAACACCGCAACACCCCAACTAAAAAGTGCCTCTGGTGCGATACTTTCATTGTAAAACGTGTCCCTTCTGCGTATACAGCTGGACAACGTGAAATAAGCTCACCCACGCCTTTTCCCTGCGGCCAACCACGTCTTCCAGACAAAAAAGCAGCATCATGCAGAAAAAAAAGCCGACCCGAGCCCGAACCGGGGTGGCCGGTGTTGATGGGCATGGTACGTAGCTGCTAGCTAGAACTATGCATGACCTCTACCCCCACGATCCCGATCTCCTCAGCGCTCAATAGAAAACTACGATCTATTGGGTCGCTCGGTCAGCCTCTTCTAGTGGACAAGAGCATGCACATCACGAACTATTACTATTAATAGACGGATGGGCCGTCCGGTCCATCTAGGTTTCCCTCGCCCGTCTAGACGGGGTATTCCCTATCCCCTTGCACTAGAACGCCCACCCGTCTCTCTGAGTACAGGGCCACACCGTGTCCCCTATCCACCATATAAAAACGCCTACATATCTCGTTGAAAGCAGGGCTACGCACAATCATGCACGCACGGTTTTGCACATGGAATCGAACAGCCAGAGTGAGACAAAAGCACGCGCGAGAGAATTCGAGCGCCTACATGCTCTCTTGTCTCTTGCCACTGGTCATGCTCTACCACCACCGCCATCACAGCGTGATGCAGGGTAGGGGCGCTATATATCCCAAACGGAGGCAGCGGGTAATCGACCAGATCAACAGCGAACCGTAAGATATGAACAGTAGTAGCTCGTACTGGAGCAAACATACACAAACATATTTGGGGGCGACGAAAACACAAAGAGGTCCCACTCTGGTATCTATCAGACGAGGGTAAAACACTACCAAGTAGGTACAGGGAATCTAATACCTAATACAAGAGATATAATACTAATACTTGTAGTAGTGAAACGACAGCAACCGCCTGACACGACGAACACCTAGGAATTTCCCGAGAGACAACAAAATTGACGAAAACAGAGTAAAGCTTACTACTTGTACCACTAAAAAACGACAAAACATACAACTGCGGGCACGAAGTATGTATTTCTCTCGTATAGCAGGGACACCAACACCACTAAGAAACAACAAACCAATACACTTTAACTACGCTCTACCTGGTACTGTTTTATTCCCGAAGGAGAATGGGGAAAGAGACAACTCGAGGATCACACCAACACCACCATAATGTATGGAAAGCAGTCACAACGCAATCAGTAACACACTAACCTACAGCAGTACATTATGATCAACAGCGAAATACGAGGGAGGAAGGAAAGCGCGGTACACACCAGATTCCTCCAAGGAACCGGCGCGCCCTACTCATACATTACTACATAGCAGTGCTCGTCGTATTGTACTACCTGCGGTAGACTCCATGCTCAACAAACAGTGTTGACGACGTAAGAATGCCCCCATCCGTCCAACAAGGAGAAATCAAACCAAGCTGTCGAGCCATACCCCTTGCACGTGCTTAGTCCGATCGGAGCACTGCTGCAACAACAGACGTCAGGGAAAAAAACACAACGAGAGGGTACATCACAGCAACAATACTCTCGAGAGAGGCCTTTCAATAATCGGTGTCACTCAAGACCGAATGGTGCTCACATTGCCGCCCAGAGTGCTATTGAGCTTTCACCTTGCTGTATATACTCCCAACTGAGCTACCGGGAAAAGCCGACAATCAATCCTCACTCCACTGAGGAACACAGGCACAGGGATTTACCCCCCGTCTCCGAAATGGGTTGGCTGTGACTTGCTTTCACAACTTATACAGGGGAACGTTTCCTGAAGACCGTTCTTCACCCAGTGCGCCCATTTTTTGAGGGAAAAAATTTCTTCGAATTAGTGTACGAGAAAGTGTGAGCCAGACCTTCAAATTTGGGAGTATTATTTCGTGAAATACGTTCAGTCAAAAAACGGAAACAAATTGCGTACCAATTACGTACACGCTATTTTAATTACCTAAACTACGAAAAAAAAGCTTCTGGCAAAAAATAAAACTCCAAACTTTTTTTTTTCGGGGGGGGTGCTTATTCCGGCACTTACCGAAAAACGTCCTCGAAGAAGTGAAATTTCCCGAAATACTGACACTAAAGAAAAATATATTTTCCGACTGCACCCACGTGTTGGATACAAAGTACTTGGAATTATAATGGGGACAATTTTCGAAGCACTGAAAGGTAAAAATCTCGCCCTCTTAAGGCGAGAATCCACCATCTACCTGCAGAGACAAAACCCCGGCTATTTCTGTACGTGCGCTAACCTAAAAGCTCTAGGAATAAGCCAGGCCTCTTCATGCTGGAAACACACATCGCAAAAGCAGAGCCGTGTCGAGATATTCGGGTTTATAGCATGCACATAGGAGCCAACACCTTTTCCGCGTGTGTACCGTTTACGAGGTAATACGCAAGCTACACACATCCTCCCTATGGGATGAATTCTGGAACCGATGATCCCCTCCCCGAAAAGGGAACCGGTGGCTTTTGGAGAGATCTCGTCAAGATCTGGGGGAAAATATCGTCAAAATCTGCTCAATAGGCGCACCGCTCGGCATAATGCACCGCTGTCCCCTCGTTCGTTGTCGATGAAAGCAGCTTGAAAATATTCGTCGTACGGGCGGGCGTGCTAAATGCCTGGCATACGTTTCCCACCTCGACCGTAAGGCCAACTTCCCTTAGGGCTCGCACTGGGAATGGTGGTCGTTGTACTTGTTGCACTGAGCCCCGGACTTGCAGCAGGTCGGACCGGCCCAGTCAACACCGCCGCACTTCCCGTAGTTCTCGGCGCATTCATCCTCTGATCCACCGTCCTCTGCTTCACCGTCCTCTGATCCGCCGTCCTCTGATCCACGGTCCGGTCCACCATCTGGCGATGGCTGCACCATAACTCGGCACTGAAGGTAGAGCGAGACGGGGGGGGGGGG
>JBBMHQ010079376.1:0-11832 GCA_037834295.1 Postelsia palmaeformis
TATATTATCGCAAAACCAAAGAAGGTCACCCACCGTAGTTGGGGCGGGGGGTTAGAGCATGCTTTGTGACCGGGGGTATTCTAGCTAACATTTAAGTATCGGTTAAAGGAATAGGGCAAGAAAGGGCGGACAATAACTGGGATGGGAAAAAATGAAACAAATAAGTGTTGGAAGGCAATGATTGGAACAAAGGGGCCGTTGCTGTCGGAGAGTTTTCCCCCAGAGTTTCCAGATTGTATTGCGACTGGTCTTATGAGCGCAATATTGTTCGTTTCCTGTTTTTCCTCACTTTTTTTTAATTAACAAACACAATCATCTTTGCTAGTGATGTATTAGGCCAAATATCGATTTAGTACATGTAGATACCGGTATCATACCAGGTACTTATTTTCGCATATATACCTGTACTTTGTGTAGCTTATATGGACACCCTCGGGTATAACAGGTATTAACCTATCTCGGGACCCGGAGATATTTGTGCGCACATATAGCAACCATTACAGCGGGATAACAATGTACACCCTTTCCTACTGGTAACCATCTCGCGATGCGTTTTTTTTATACGTAGCAATCACAACAACAACAGAAGAGCAGTGGAATATTTACAATGTTACGTAACCGCTCCTACGAAAAGTTCTCGCGCTCACGACGCCCACCGCTTCATACATATATGTTTACTTCATACCTGGTGCATCCTGTGAGCAGCTTGGTCATTTCAGAAGTGCAATCCTGTTTAGCGCACAGTCCAATCAGTTTCCAAGTTTTTTGTCGCGAAAACAGAACTGCGGTCCTGAAAGGGTCAGAGGGTGGCCGGACATTCCTCACTCTCATTCTCACTGCTTATTTATACCGTATACGAATATTTCACGAGTTATAAAAGTGCCCGGAGACTTCGTTGGCCCTGTCTCACCGCTCAGAGATTGTCATCGAGCTCTTTTCGATACCTGTCAGGTGCTCAGAGAGTGGCTACAGTTCTACCGCGCTGGCTCGGACAACCTGCCTACAGCAGTGAGCCAGAATACTGTTTCATCCCCTGCAAACCTCGTACGCACTCTCTGCGCTCTGCTGCTCGAATGCCTTCCAACTGGTATTACTTCAGGCTCAGTTCGTCTGCCACATCGCCGTCGCGTACGCTAGTGACAAAACTGGGGAATAATGAGCGAGCTAAACTTTGCAGCAAAAACTCCCCGTTGGCTGTGACAGCTCTTCCATTTCGGTACCGTACCTGTTTGACAGCCTGACTACAGCAGTGAGCTATCTGTATACAACCTTGCATTCATCGCAGCCACTCTAAGCCTCAGCGTACGCGGAGTTATCTCAGCTTGTCAATCTGATAGCCATTCTACTTGAGTACCGTACCGCTTGAGCAACTCGACCTTTCGATCCCCCAGCGGTTTACCACATTTTACCAGGTCTACGGAAAGCCCTTCTCCCCTGGGTCGTACATATTTTTTGAGCCAGTAACCCACGAAGATTTATACTCTAGCACAACTTGTTTAGCACCTCGTACCCTGTTCCTCGTTCGCTACGTATGACCCCTCAGTGAGTTCTTCTTTTTTGGCATCCAGACCCCAAGTAAGAGCCTCTGTAAATTCAACAGGGCCCGCGGGCTGCCGGGGGACCGCCTGATACCCTACTCCCATTCGACGTTTTCTGCTAGACATAAAAATGACTTTGGAGTACCCCTTCTCGCAGCTATAGCCACGAATACTCTTATTTATTTTTGCGAAGGGCACCTGATGCGCTGCTCTCTTTTCGTACAATAACCCCACAAAACAGCAGTGGACCCTGCTCATGTTCCACCCGAACCTCGAGTAACACACCCCCAGACTATGTAAGCATTGTATGGGCCGCCAGAGGCTCCCTGGGCACCTTCACCCAAGGGCTATTTCCCAAATAAAGTACGAAGGTAACCAAACACGATACATACATTGAAGTGGTGGGCGTCTGGCGGCCCTGCGTGGCAGAATATATATCGTGGGGCTCTTACTCGGGGTCTTGGTGATATTTACTGTGGCATATCGCCCTGAATTTGTCTTACGCCGACGCCTCCGGTCTAGAGTTTTCACTACTGTATGCTCTTGTTTTGAAACTCTCATTGCTAGAGATGAATCTCAGCGCAGACGTTGTATTTGTTCAAGGCAGTACTAGTGGCTGTAGTAGAAGGTACCTAGGTGTCCCATCGTACAATGGTAAGGTAGTAAAATAACGAGGGCATAAATTCGTTGCGCCCCCCAAGTCTGTCTATCTTCACCACTGGTCGTATCGTCCGCCTTTATGCCTACCAGCGACGCGTATCAACAGAAATGTTCCTTGACTTTCTCCCTTTATGGGATCCTCGTTTCAAGGGTTGTCGATGTTGAAGTTGATTCATGTTCCACTCGTCATTGTCGGATGGATGCCCATTGACCGTTGTCGGATGGCAAACGAAAACAGGAATAATACAGTTGAATCATGTGGTTTGTACGATATATCCGTCTCCCCCGGGTCTACGGGTTGCCCTCGAATGCTGCAAGAGTTGAACTTTGACCACCTCAAATCTAAAGGTGGTTAGGCTGTGACAAACTTTGCAAAACCGATACCTGATACATAACAAGGATGGGCGCAACTGGACGCGAACCCTCGAGAGAAGAAAGGGCTGCTTTTTCCTCGACGGAAAAGAACACGGCACGATCCGTAGAAGAGTGGAGGGAGGAGAGCCTGCTATGTCACCCCTGATCTAAGTCACGACAATTGGAGGAGAGACACAGAGAAAATGGACAACGGTATTGTGTCTCATTCGGTCTTTCCTTTTTTTTGTTATTTGTTTTGTGACCTTTTTTGTTGTTAGTTTGTTTTGATATCTTTCGGCTTGGTTAGTTATTGTTTTGTTCCCTTCAAGTTCGTCTGTCATAGTTTATATCTTCACTTGAACTTTTCGAGGACATGATGTCTTCTCTATCTCACAATATTTACGTCTCTACCTGTCTGTGACCAACCATGTTGTAGCTGGTATCGCTCGAGTGTGGAGCTGTGTATTCGTCTGCCTTTGCTATACAAAAGTACCGCTTGAAGAATATGGAAGGTGAGGAAGAGCACGTCGCTGTCAACGCGACTTCGGTAAGGGATTTCCCTCGATCTTCGTCCACGACGCTTTTGTGATCAGGAGGCATGCGTCGGCTCACTGTCATTGTCCGCCGGACTACGCGTAGAATAACGTACACTCTTTCAATTGCAGTCGTGAATCTTGAAAACCAGTGTTTGTCCTTGTAACGACAACCCATCAGGATGCCGAGCCTAGGATAACGGGTACTGTTCAGCTGCTTCTGTAGATTAATGTCGTCCCGCGCCGCCACTGTTGTAACCATCTCGGACATAGACGCACATAATCGAGGACAGACTCAGTGGCTACGTCGAATAACCGTGAAATCATGAAGAACTAGTCTCAGTCATCTCAGTATCAGGCGCCGATGAACTCCTTCGGGCGGCCGTGCAGCGCACAACGAGGCATAAAGCCACGAAACTTCTCACGTCTATCTCGTATTGTCAGTATGTCCGGCGCTGTCTGGAAAGGGGGAATTGGGTGCGTATCTTCTATTTCGCATACCCCCCTACCCACACGAAAACACGTACGAGGAAGCCACATTCCGGGTTCGGTAATCCTTATCCTCCTCCGCAGATGAGATAGTGCATGGCAGCATGCCAACGGGACCGACGCAGTAGAAACACAAACAGCAGGAAAAGCAAAGAACGGAGAAGAAGGGCAAATAAATATGGGTTGAACAGGCCATCTGTTTGGAAAAAAAGTGATTGATGAGGACCTGCTGGCCGAACAGATAATATTCCACAGCCCGAGTGGGGTAGACGCCGGATGGAGCAGAGGGGAAACACAAATACGCAATTATCTATGTATATACACAAATAAGATCGACCGAAGGGAGAACAATACTCAAGAAGGCCGCACGAGCATAGGTATACTGGTATTTGATCTGCCACTTGGTCCAGCTAGGAACCCTGCCGCACGATCTACAATGGGGTCTTCCTGGGTATATTCGATCTACCACCTCTGGTCCAGCTAGAAACCCTGCCGCACGATCTACAATGGGATCTTCCTGCTCTCACGTACAACGTAGACCCTGGCATCAGTGCTACAACTGCTGCCGCTGTCGTATCCCCCCATGGCGCACAGAAGAAAAAAATCAAACACGCGGTATACACACGTACTATCTGCAGCACAATGCTACAGGCACAGGACTGGCAGTAGGAGGAACACGTAATTTACACAACACGTACTACCTGGCCCTGGAATAGTGGTGAAGCCGCATTTCTTCGTGGAAATAGATTCCACCGGGTCTCAGAAATCGCAGAACACTATGTCCGAACCAAAAGCAAGATGACCACTTAAAAATGAACGGAACACATCGAGACAAAAAATGCTGAAAGCCGAACTGAAGCAAACTAGAATAAGGCCAAAACCGAAACAGGCCCGTCATCAGAAGTCGCAGCATCCAGGAAGATATTTCAGGGCAAAGGACGCTGTGGGAATATCGTCCCGTGGTATAATACTTGTTACTCGTTACAATCCCAATCGCATCGGCACCCGCTGGGATGAGAAATGAAAGTGTGCGATCCAATACAAAGGAAAACACGTCCGGAAGAGAGTCGCGTTGCAGCAAAGCGAGGAGGGCGGACACGACCATACTGTTGCCAATGCGGAGACACTGATGATATGTTCCCATGGAGTCGCCATTCGAAGAGTGAGCCACCGCCGTTATCGAGAAAGTTGAATTCGAAATCTTCTCGAGGGGGTTTGCTACCTCACCACAAACAAAGGGACGTAAAGTCGAAGGTGTCATGACTACCACCAATAGAAATTGATTTGAGCACGAGACGAAGGGGTTCCTCGCAAACAAATGAATACGCGAGACACAGACAGGGTACACCAACTGATGAGTTGGTTTTAAAAATGCCGTCACATTCACTCTCTTCGACATTTTTTCCTCGATCGCCCCAGGTCGTATCCGAGACCGGCACCCTCTCCCCCACCCGCACAATGGTTCGCTCCTTTTTTGCCACGAAGGAATTATGGTTGAGTCCTCGCACGACGACTCGCGTAGTGCTGTTAGGCTTGTCCGGCCATTTCCCTGTTCAGTGCTCCCCTCGGTGTTAAATACATTTTGTTTCTGGTAATCTATATCGGCCGTTGTAGTGAATGATGAGAAATCAACAATGTAAGCTTAAGTAATAAGTGGCACGGGTAATAAAACACGAACTAGACAGCTTATAGGGAACGAGGAAGCACAGTATAGTGGCGAAACGGTATGAAATAACATCGACTTGACAGGGCATTATCCCATGGACAGCGATTTCACTTCAAAGAGGTGAGCAACGAACTGCAGCGCGCAAGAGCTCGCGCGAAAGAAATATAGACAACGAGACTGACTGTGGGCAACATAAGATAGTAGCAGCGAACGCACAGCATACGCTCGGCATGGTTGCTGAACTTGGATTTTGCCCAATGATCCTCCATCGCCTCCCGTGTCTCACTGACTGAGGCACAAGGCAAGCAGCCGAGGTATCGTCAGTAGAACACTCACGGCACACGCGAACGTAAAAAAAGCCGTTAGGGGTCGGCGGTCAACCTCACGTTCTGTGCGCACATGTGAACATGTGCACTGGCTGTTATGTTTCTTGGAATTGGGTTCACACGCGTCCTGCGATGGAGGTAGCGCATTTTTGCTAAAATATTTCCGACTGACAGGGGATCCATATTCCAAGACTAATCGGAAACTCATTTTGGCCCGGCGGATAAGTTATTATTGCTTGCCTAGCCCTCGCGACTACTCGTCCTAGTGCTCTTTGGATATTCTCAAACTCGTTTCTCTTCGTGGTCGATAAAAACAACAATGGTGTACATCTGTTGTAGCATGCCTCCGCAATTTGCGTTTTATATCCTCTTCATACGTTGTTTATCAGACCGGGCGCTTTCGTATGTGGTCGGACTCTAGTGAATCACCATGAATGAAGATTTTTTTCACCTTTCCTCATCGGTTCTCGTACGAGTACATTTGATATCCTGCAAGGATTGTCTTCAGACCTACCGCCGAGCAACCGTCAGGCGCACTGTGATATATTTGTGACTCTTGCCTCCGCTGGAAGCGTTACGAGCTTACCTACTTCCAAGCGTGCATGTGGCAGACGTTAGGTAGGATCTTTTGTTGGCTTCAATGAAAGCCCGAGTGCTAACAGCCTCAAAAATGTTTTGTAGACATTCAGCGTCCGAATGCATTAGTGAGAAGCAGTTCAATTGTGCTTCGTGTGGTGCTTCAAATCATTGGTAGGAAACCGGAATGCGGATCCAGGCTCGACTATGTTCTTGAGAATGGTTTGTTTACTTTCGTTCCTGTTCTCCAAGCACAGCTCATCCACTCGTGAATTCGATGGTTCAGAGCCTAGCGTTCCTCAGACTCGTTTTGTTAGAGCTTCAAAAAACGTCTCGTGCTGCATCATTTGTGATTCTTCGAAAGTAGTCAACGGTCCCTGCCACCAGGGCAATGAGGCAGAAGCTACAGGAGGCCGAACCCTAGCCCCCAGATACGAGTCAGGTACCCAAATACCAAGCACATGGTGGTATGGCTGTCTACATATGATTCCAGCGCTATTTGAAACCTGAATTTTCCCTGTCTGCCTCTTGAATGCAAACATCACGCAGGCGGCAGGATGCGGTCGGTACGCGGCGACGAGATGCCTGAAGAACTCACCGCCATCGGCTCCAAGGCGCTCGACGTTGGGGCTTACCGCGCGTGGCCGGCCTTGCACCCGATCGTTCTTGCCGCATGGGCGGAACTAGGGGTGGAGACCGGCTGCTACCATGACATCGCTTTCCGCACGGGAAACTGTATTGACGAGGTACAGTCCATTCAACATCATCGAGCGAGGATGACGATCGTATGTACGCGATGGCAGAATGATAGCGATAGGTAAGATGACCGGTATCGTGGATTCAGGTATGATGCCTGAATCTCTTTTCGCGGCTGACGCGTCTGTACGTTTGGGTTGGATTGTCGCGTCGAGCGTGCTGAAGAGCGTTCGCTGTGCTCCTTTGTTCCCAGGCTCTAGCCTTTCTCTGTGATGCAAAATGTTGCGTTTGGATTTCGCAAATAGTACCAGGTATGTTGCCAAGGGTGAAACATAAGGCATGGCAGCCATCGAGCTCCCGAAAAAGCCCTCCATTGTTCGTGATAGGCTGAACAGCAAGTTGACCGCACATAAATTAAACGTCGACAAGTGTAATGATATCCTTACAGCTAAGTTTACAAGCCGATGGAGGGAGTGACACTGCAAGGGCAAAAGTTTTGCACCTTGAGCCCACGCCTCGATCGCGATCCCGCCTGGAGCCTGGCTGTGATATCAGCGCCTACATCTCGGGTACATCGTGTGCCTGGGAAATGGGAACGAACCAGTGCTGTGAACTGCTTAAACATTGGTTAATTTAACTTATAACTAAAGTAAATCAACTTCTTAATTCATTTACAAAGGCTGATATTTTGTCAGCCAAAAGCAGGTAACATGACAGGATACCCCCTGCATGGTGTTGAAACCTACACCCCGGATGATATGGAGTATTCGGATGCCGCAGCAGGACAGACGTGCACTTCCAACAAACAACTACTACCAACGCCGATAATCACAATCTGCACACGACACGGGATGACGTCGAACTTTCGAACCTGAAAAAAAAACGGCCAGGTATGGGTCAGGCTCTCACGTCTAGACCGAGAGCTCCGGACACAAATTATGAACGACCCTACGACCTAAACTTGGTAGCAATCATTCTCAGAGCAGTGGAGCAAACAGGCTCCAAGGTTTAGGCATTCACCATCAGTGACAATCGACCAATCACACACAAAACAGGGAACGGATGAAAATGTAAACCAAACGACACGATATAGTATTACTAAATCGTCAGATGGGTGACATCCGCCCAGACTGGGCAGGTGTGACCGTATTGTTGCAAAAGAAGAACCCAATCGTATTGTACCCACTACCGCCTCAATCAACGCGGACGAGCAAACACATCTGTATATATGTATACATCCACAATAAACGACCTCGCGTCGAGATGCGACGAAGGGAGGGATCGCGTACTATCAGCGCGACAGCAGTCGGGAGGGTGATGATGGGGAGGAGTGTGATGATAATGACGAAAATGATCATGATGATGATGATTATGATGATGATGATGATGATGATGATGATGATGATGATGTTGATTATGATGGTGATGGTGATGACAATGGGGATGATGACGATGATGATGATGATGATGATGATGGTAATGATGATAAAGATGATAGTGATGATGATGACTATGATGGTGATGACGATGATGATTGTGTCCTCGCTTACAGGGATTCACCATTCTCTTGAAATATTGCCCGTGGCCACAAAACGAGCTTAAGAAATCAAGCAACGAGTGCATCGCTCGAAACCGACAAACGAGCACAAATAGTAGATGCAGCACCTAAGCACCAGGGAACGGTACAACAGTAGATAACTGTTTGGAAACTGCAGCCTTAATATGAGTAAAAGCGACAGTTGTTCAAGGGAATTTTTGACGCCAATGTTTACAAGATCATATTGTTTTGTGCCCGTAGACGATGACGAGACCAAAAGATCCTGAGACAGAAAGTGATATACGATTGAAAATTGTATCACGAAACATAATCAGCACACACAACAGTTGGGGCGCACACGCTACTTCCAAACATTCGTGTCGTGCCAGGAAAGACACAGCACGAGACAACCGCCCATCTCCAACTTGACAGAATACTTAACACTGTGCCTACAGCAGGTGACGACCGCTGCATGGCCCCATCATTATTTTTTTTTAACGAAAACACCAATTCCACTGGAGTGTCGTATCGCCGTCGTTTTACTGCCGTCGTACTGACGGCGCGTCTTCCGACTTTTTCTCTCTCTTGGCAGTGTGACCCGTCCCATCGAATCCACAAATACCTCCGAGACAAGTACATACTCTTCGAGGACACGCTGGTGAGTACGGACGTTCTCCTTCCAAAGTGCGACCGATCGTTCTTATTGCCCCCTACGAAGAAAGCCATCGCACGTTCGATTTCTCGATCGTTGATAAAGCGTAACCGGTCGATCCTTGGACGAGAGTGGCAGGGGCATTGAGGATTGGAGAAGGCGAGCAGCACCAGTCAAATGCTCGAGGGCAAATAAATGACCGCCGGAGTGTGCATGATGAATTCAGCGGACGGTGACCCTAACGCCTGTCAGCCAAATTTGCAAAAGTCCTGTGGTTTGTGTAGCCCCCATAGACAGTCCAACGACGATTATCGACCCCGGGTGTGAGAAATCGGCAAGTAAGCACTAGGGTGGTCAAAAATAGGTACAGGCGTGTCTTAGTCGGGAACGCTTGGGCTACCAAGGGTCATAATCACAAGGTAGGTACGCGCTTTGGCGCAAGGCAAGCGCCCGTAGTCCATACTGCTTTCTGGAGCATGCATCGAGAAAAACAGCCGATGTATCATACAATCTCCAAAATGTCGTTTGAACCAGGAAGCTTCGTGGAAAACGACGAAGTTTAGTGTCGCCGCGCGAAGACGGTCAGTGTCCCGCAGTCGCCTGTCATACGTCGGGTACGGGTAAACGCAAGGTGCATGTTCAATAACTCCGGTCCACTTTACCGCAAGGAGGACATCTTCTATGTTTTTTTCCATCAAAAGCGTTGTTCGTGCTGCAAATGCCCCATCCCATGGCAATGCGCCTGGTTTATTGTGTTGGTTGACCTCGGTAATCAGGACTCCACCAACGATTTACCCTACAACTTTGGACCTAGCAACTCGTGGAACGTCAACTCCACCTATCTGAGCCCCTACGACTGGCTTTACGGGAAGTACGCCCCGCCGTTTTGGGCAGACAACTTCGAAGCCCTGGCCCTGAGCGAGGTAAGGTGCATTCCGTCAGGCGCAACAGATTGTTGCGCCTCATTTGCACGAAATCTTGAACTTGTTTGTCGATGTTTTGTATCCTAGGCATGCAGTATTCTACATAAGTGTGAGCCGATTTTGTTTTCCTCTACTCTCCGTGCACGTTTAAGCGCCCATTCATGGGACCTTGAAGTATATGCTCGAGTAGGGTATGGTGAGCGTCGCGACTCACGCCCTGACTTCACACGTGTGCTGGTCGGTGGCGTAATGACGGTAATCGTGACTTCAACTGGGCGAGCTCAGGACAATTGGTATTGTTTGTATATCCTGAAACGTATGGAAGGCAGTGGTTGTTGCATGCGCGAAGATGCTGTGATATATTACATCAAACCAACGTACACAGATGAGGTAATCAATGGCAGACAGCGCGGTGGACTAAACACCCATGCGCTTGTGTCCCGCGACCTACTGGGGATCTGTCAATCCATCGAGAAATAAACGAAACACGGAGACATGCGACTAGCTCCATCTCTCAGCGCCTATCACCCCTCACTCGGAGAGCTTTACCCACTCAATCCATCCATCGAGTGCAAAAAAAACATTGAGTGACCCGGCCAACACTCCGATGGCTTAAGTTTACAGCCAAACATTCGAAGACCCAAGGATATTATCCAAATAGAATTATACAGTTTTCTCATACAAGTATGAGGAGCCCTTCAGGCCAAATTAAGTCGCCCTCGGGGATTGTTTTCTGTTGTTGGAGGCATCGGTGAGCTTAAGCCACATATATCCATGCTGGGACCGCGATTTTGTCCCGGCTCGGTGAATCCGTCAACATTCGAAGGGACATAAATAGGTAGGCGCAGAGAGGAGAATTACTCAGGCTTGATAATCGATTCGGGTGCCAAGTGGAAAGAGCATAGGTATCATTACCCAATAATTCACCTTGTTTCAGCTGAACGTGCTTATTGAAAAGTCGTCGTATCGTGTGCTCCTCGCCTCGGCTGGCACAGGACTCCAAAGTCAGGTGGGCCGCACGTGACGCCATTGTGGCAGCATCCCGAGAGTACGAGATCGACGGGACCCCATCCACCATGCTCACCCTGGAGCTTCTCGCCATGAATGGTCACAACAGGTTCGTGTACGTACTGCATTCGGGTTTCCTCAGAGCATCTTAATGGGCGTGTCGTCAGAAAGTAACGTTCGCCGATGACGTACAAGTACACAGGGGGGTCGGCACCAAACAACATGCACAGTGATGACCACGCAGCTGGCCAACATCGGGTTGTAGATTTTTCAAAGAGAGTGGCCACGGCTAGCTGCCTCCAGAAAATGATGACATGTCAATATTCGCCGATTTTCCGGCAATGTATCCTTTCGGCAAGACACAATATGCAAGAAGCGAGTGCAGAGAGGTTATAAGTGTTCTGTGGGTGAGAACGTCATATATATATATATATATATATATTTATATATATATATATATGTGTTAGGCTTGACTTGTGTTTTCGCTCGGATTAGCAGGCGAACACACAACAACCGACTACCGTATATAGCCTGATACCGCTCCTCGACTATCCGTACCACCGCAGTTTGGCAAATCTTGTGTGGGCACCGGACCGAGCGATCCACCTGCCGCTCTTCAGACTAAGGCGAACCTGTTGGTGTTCAGCCGTAATTCAACCGACATGTTTTAGACCTTCCCGTTGTCGCTTGCTGCATTGAATCGTATCGCTGGATGTTCGACGAACGTCGCAGAATCGATGTTTAGGCAACAATATCAGGTTTCGAGCAAGGGGCACGTAGCCACAGTGTCAAGCTTTGCGTGGGCCCACAAGCCATCGGTCGTATCTCTGGCTACGGAGGGGGTGATGTACCCGTTGCCGCCATTTGAGATCAT